>JAPKLY010000054.1:77346-105391 GCA_026898435.1 Prunella vulgaris | reverse complement strand
ATTACTGTAAAAGAAAATGTACTTTTATAAGAATAAACATGTGTTTTTTAATTTAATCATCATTCCTTTAAATCTAGGTATATTGATTCATTTTTTTATTGGTAAATGTTAGCTGTTAGGAGTTATAAGTTAGTTCACCAAGTCTCCTTACATCCCAAAAATATCTCCAAGTCCACCCTTATATCTCCCTCCTAATTCGTTCTCAAAGGGAACCGAACCTAGGTCACTCACTCAAGTGAGGAGCCTGGTGGCCAGGTGAGCTAGCTCCCCTGGTTATATTGATTCATATCTTAACACACTCTTTACTACTCCCTCCGTCCCACTATAAGTTTCTCACTTTCATTTTTTGGATGTCCCACTATAAGTTTCTCATTCCATAAAAAACAACAAAACTATTTCATATATTAATAAACAAATACCACTTTTCACAACTCCATATTACTTTTTCATAACTTTCCATTACTTTTTCACAACTTTTCATTACCTTACACAAAAGTCAACATGTGGCACACCATATAATAATAAATAATACACTTTCTTAAACAAAACAACAAAAAGAAACAAGAAGTTTATAGAAGGATGGATGAAGTATTTTATATGTGTTATTATATAAAAATAATTGTAAAAAAAAAAATTACCTTAAAACAACTGATATATATGTAAAAAAGTAAATATTTGGACTAATTGTAACATATATTTTGTCTTAAAATAACATGCATTTGCCTAAAAAGTAACATATTTGGGAGCGAAAAACCATAAAATTGTGCTTGCGCAAGAATTTAAGAAAATTATCCAAATTCAACCCGATCATAGATCCGCGAATTTTCAATATATCTTATGTTTCATATAATTTTTTGTCAAAATATAAATATCAATTATTTTTTTAATATAAGTTGTATCTTACAGATACTTTATGTGATAAATTTTATAGGTAATAAAATCAAGATCAATATTTTAAAACAATTCTATAATAGATAATTATTAAAAAAAAAATAGAATTACAAACCTGAAATTCATAACTAGACTCCATCTTTTTTAATTAAAACTTTATTTGGATAGATGGATTTGAAAATGAATAGATTTGAAGAAAATTTAGAATTACTCAATTTTAAACATATAAAATTTAAGTATTTGTAAATTCATAAAAGGAGTGATTATTTGTGTGTAATATCCACGAATTTCAAATCCACTTATCAAAATGGAGCCTAACATTTTTTTTTTGTGAAAATACTTAATTAAAAGATATAATAATGTACTCCATTCGTCCCGTAGGAATCTGTACCATACAGAATGACATATTTTTAAGAAAAGTGTGTTTTATATACTCCTTCTGTCCCACTATAGGTTGCTCATTTTGCCATTTCGTCCGTCTCACTATATGTTGTTCATTTATTTTTTTACCTTTTTAGAAAACTAATATTCACTCCTTCATTAGTATTCTCAATACTTTTACACTATTTTCCTATGTTTTAAAAAGCGGAAGCGGACATTGAACCGGACACCTTAGTTTTTTTTTGTCGGACCGGGTCCGATCGGTCAGACCGTTAATAAAGCGATTGAGCCGGTATGATGTCATAATTATATAATATATAAATTATAATATTATATAATTTAATTCTTTGTATTAAATATATAATAAAGGCACTGGATGAAGACGCTGCATCGCTTAAAATTGTTGCAACGCTCATCACACCGCCGGAAATGGATGTCAACGTCAATGAATTTAGTCATCATATTTTTTGTCTTTTTTAGATTTTTTCAATAAATATATTAGGGCATCAAGAGATTTCTTAAATTGCAAAATAACCCCTAAATTTTTTTTTTTTATAAAAATCTTCCTAGCAGCCGGTTCGACCTGAACCGGTTCAACCCGATTAAAACCGCTTTTGAGCGGTTCTCAAGCGCTTTAATAGATGGCCGGTCGAACGCTTTTGAACCGTACGTTACTATGTCCGGTTAGCGGTCCGACCGGCCGGTCCAACCGATTTTTTAAAACATAGCTATTTTCATTACTTTTTCACTTCTCTCAATCACATTACCTGTACTATATTAATATTTTTATACACTTCTTAATACTCATGCCGAAAAGGTATAGGCTTGGCAACGGGGCGGAGAATCCCCTAAAGAAACGGGGACGGGGATGGGGAAAATTTTTTCCCCGTAGGCGGGGACGGGGATTGTATTCTCCGCCCCGTTCCCCGCGGGGTCCCGCATAATATATATATATATATATAAGTATATATGTAAATATATATAACTAATTAACCATTCATGTATATATGATTTATAATATATTAAAATAATGTATTTTATGCACTTTAAATTTTTATTTATTTAAAAAATTAATTATACTTATTAAATATAAATTATTAAAAATTAAAAAAAATCGCGAGGAACGGGGAATGGGAAATCCCAGCGGGGAGACCGCGAGGCCGGGATGGAGATTGGCCCCCGTCCCCGCCCCGCCCCGCCCCGTTGACAAGCCTAAAAGGGTATGAGCGACTTATAAGGGGATGTAAGGAGTATAAAGTAGTGGTATATGGTAAATATGTGTATAAATTTATGAGTATGCACATAAATCAATATTTTTTTTTAGTAGTGTGCAAATTTGTGTGGGACCTCAAAATAAAAAAAGCTATGTATTTTTTATAAAACTTTTTTAATATAACAAAATATCATATATATAATAGGTATTTAATTGAAAAAAAAGGTATGCACCTGTATACCCTTTTGCTTATGTAAATTCGCCACTAAATTCTGAAATTATTTATATATTTAACTGTATACATAAATTTAAAAAAAACATTATTTATAAAAATATATAAATCAATAAATATATGATAATCTTTATAAGTAAACAAATAAATTAATTTATTTTAAAAATATTTTAAAAATAATGAAATTCTCAATAAAATAAGAAATAATTTTAAATTGATAAATTTTTATCACTATTTTCAAAATTATACAAAAATTATGTATAATAAAATATTTTTTACATAATATATTAATTTAAAATAATAATAATAATAAATGTACAATGTCTCATATTTCAAAACTGCCCCATGAAATAAATGTGGAAGTGCAGGATTTTGTTTGCAGTCCGCGGAAAAATAACGCGGTAGTTGAGGCTAAAATCGTCAAGGCACGTACTGTGGTTTCTTGTGGAACCACGCCCGTCAAAGTAGCCGACCTCACGGCGGCCGTCATTATCCGTACACAGTGGCTCTCTCGCATTGAAAATCCGTGAAATAATCGATAAATAATTACTCGACTGGATGCTCTCTCGCGTCTCACCCCTCCTCCGACCGCCACCTCCTCTATCCTCCATGGCGGCGCGTGTTCTTTCAGCGGCACTCCCCTCCATTGCGGCGCGCCCTTCTAGGCATTCGTCTCCGCTGCCTCCTATTCGTTTAACGACATCGTATGTAGAGGCTGCATCTCCTTACGGAAGGTGTAGATTTGCTAGTAATAATGGCTCGCATAACGCGCGTCGATTCGGCGGCAGAAATGGGAATGCAGTGGCGGCGGCAGGGCGGAGGGAGTACCGGAAGACGAGGAGCAGAAGAGTGACGGCGGCGAAGAAGAGTAAAGAGAAGGAGCTGGAGTTAAGTGTGCAGATTTGCCTCGAAGAACAATTGCCAGAAGATCCTGAAATTTTGGTACTGTTTCAATATACACTGGCGTCTGTATATTACTGCTCCAATGGTTTAGTTAATGGTATTCCAGTTAGTTGTATTTGCACGAGTGTTATGAGCTCGCATTTCAATCTGCTAATGTTTTCTGTCTTTACGTAAGCTGCCCCTGAGTTGACGCCAGATGTAGTGCGGAAATTCATTCGCACTAACTTCTGCAGCTGTATATTTATTTTCCATGGTTTTCTGTGTCCAGGTGTTTGTTTATCTGCTGTAAATTTGTTCGGAATGCTTCCTCAAATATGTTAAAAACTGCTATGCAGAATCTTTTTGCCAAATGAAGCTTACTGTGATAAGAATCTAGAATAAACTCACTGTCTAGGATCAACTAAAAAAAGAAAAAAACCGTTTCTATTGAATGAGCTTTTTTAACCTTATTTACTCGCCAATGATGGGAAAGAAGAAGCTGAAATGGCACATCATGTATGTGTTGAGAAGCTGCAAAATGTGATCTACGGTTCTACCAAGTACTCTATTTCTAATAATAAGACTTTTTAATAATATAAATGAAGGAAATATGTTTTTTAGAAGTTAATGATTCTGTTGGGTTTTGCTTATATTTTTCATGTTCACCTATTTCAGGGCATTGCAGAAATAATGCGCCTTAATGTTCCCATGGCAATGAAAATAGCATTTGAGCGTCTAAATGATACAGAATGTAAAACAAGAGATGCTGTAATCACTGACGTTGGCTGTTTTGAGAGTGTTGAGCTATCAGTACTTCTTTGCAATAATGAGTGCATTCAGAAGCTTAATAAGGATTGGAGAGGTGAAGATCACGCCACAGATGTCCTCTCAATGTCCCAACATATCCCTGAACTGAAGCTTCCAATTGTAAGCATCAGTCATCCAGTTATAGATAGATGTGTTTTTGTGGCGAAACATTATAACCATTATTCTAGTGCAGCTAATGTTGGGCGATATTGTAATTTCGGCCGAGACAGCTGCACGCCAAGCAGAAGAGAGAGGACACACTCTTATTGATGAAATCCGCATCCTCCTGGTTGGTTTTACTTCTCTCTCTCTCTATCTCTCTCTTCCATTTGTTTTTTCCCCATTAATTTGGCTTCTTATTGAAGCGAGATGCCTGTGCATCAGCATTTTGTTAATGATCTGCAACTGGCTTCTCTTCTTCCATCAAATAATTAACTTTTTTATAGTGTTATACATTGAGTGCTTCTATAATTGTACAAATGTAGAGCATAAATAAGTTTGCAAGCTGGGTTGTTGCTTTCTTAGAACAGACTGATGGGAATTATAAAAATTCTGGTCTTCTTTTTTCCTTAGGAATATCGATTCACATTATTTATACCTTAAAATATTGTTCACATGGATTCACATGAAAATTTTCCCAGTAAGAAGTAGAGATATGAGCCAGCTTTGATAATGTGTTGTTGGGTCCAGTTATTGTTAGGATTTATTTGTAATTATGGAGAAATTGAATGAAAAAAGAAAATGAAAATAACACAGATTTGTTTACCTAGTTCTCTGTAAAAGACTACTTCTGGGGGCACTACCAAGCCATGAGATTTACTAATAATTTTCGTAATAGGGTTACAAAAAATCATGTAAGTATTTATAAGAAACTCCGGCCAAAACCCTAAGGCCCATTCAGTCGAAAAACTGCCTTACAAAAAAGGCCCATTACAGTTGGATCTCCGAGAAGTTGGGACATGAAGCAGTCGATCAGGCTTCATAATCCAACAGTTATATATTGTGGTGGTGTACTTGTATGATCACATATAGCTGTGGAAAGATTTAAATGTGTCACCAATCAGAAAAATCTTGTTGGAATAACCATGTCTAGCCCCTTGGCTTCCCCTACTTCTGCCAAATTAACCATGTCTTGCCCTCTAGGTCCTGCATAGGTGCTAGGCCTACTTCGCCCACCTGTCTGACAGCCCAAAATTTTAAAACATTTGAAGGGTGTCGTTCTAAAGAAGGTCCAGATTGAAACTTGTGAAAAATAATGTGCTGTCTAGATATTGATTTGTTAAAACCTGAAATATAAATTTATAATGGCTTTTATTTATAGGTTCATGGGCTGCTACATCTTATAGGATTCGATCATGAGTTGAGTGATGAAGCAGAAAAGGAAATGGAGAATGAGGAGGAACTTTTACTGAAGACTCTTGGTTGGAAGGGGAAAGGACTAATTCACAGTGCATATGACTCTGAATCTAATGGGAGTCCACACATTGATCGTTCAGATGGTAATAACTAAATGAATTCTGAGATGTTGGCTTCTGTGAATACAGTTAATTTTAGTGGATACTAGCACCATCCGTTTATAGCTCTTTCTATTTCTGACATCCCAGAGAAAATCACATTTCTGAATTGTCAAAAGACAGGAAGAGAGAAGGAAGTCTCCGATTTTACAAACCAAAATTTGGATACATTTTTTGCGACATGGATGGTAAGACACATAAAGGGCTGATTTTATAGTGTCATTTTTATTTTTATGTTTCATTTTTGTTATTTTCATAGACAGATACATGATATTGATATTTTAAATAGAATAATATCTCATTATATTTTTAATATTTTTTTATTAAGGGACCCTGCTCAACAGCAAAAGCCAAATATCTTTATCAACTGCAGAAGCATTAAAAGAAGCCTCTTCAAGGGGCGTAAAATTAGTGATAGCCACTGGAAAGGTAAGAAACAATTATGTTTCTACTCCTGGTTTGACTCCTAAGCTCCTTCTTTGGATACTCCTTGCTCATCAAAACTATTGTTTCTCTCATTCTTCAATATGTAATACAGTCTCGTCCAGCTGTGATGAAAATTCTGAAGATGGTAAATTTGACTGGCAAAGACGGCATTGTTTCTGAGTTATCTCCCGGGGTTTTTGTACAGGTATAACTCTGCACGCGTCTAATTCATTTTTTAATAACTCAGAGTTTTTTGTTCATCTAGGAGTAGTTCATGTCCAAATTAACATTGCAATAAGGATTTGTCTCATCAAGTTTATCATTCTACATATCCAACAAATGAACTTGTCATTTGGGATGTCAACTCTTTTCCCTGAGTTATTGATGGTCAGTGACTCAGTGGTCTCCTTTTCACATTACCTGCTCCCATTGAATGTCTTTGTTGTTGTAGGAATTTGTGTTACAATCCCACATCAAATCCACAAGAAATTGTTGATGGGTATATAATTGGGGGTCAATCCTTGATCTTTGACCATGATTTTGGGTTAAGTTAGGGCTCCCTAGCTTATATTCTGGGGCTACTCGATGGTGGGCCTAGGGGTTGTCACCCCTGATGTGGGCCTAAGGGGGGTTGCCACCCGAGAAGTGGACCTTGACATATGGGTTGCCACCCAGAGTGTGCCGTCCGGCTTTAAGAGGGGTTGGTTGTTACGATCCTACATCAGATTCACAAGAAATTGTGGGTAATTATATTAGTTGGAGTCAATCCTTTGCCTTTGATTATGGTTTTGAGTTAAGTTAGGACTCCTTAGCTTATATTCCTAACAATTGGCGCCTCTGAGAAAAATTCGGGCGGGCTACGGAATGGGATTACCCGATGGTGGGCGCAGGGGTTGCCACCCCAGATGTGGGCCCAAGGGGGTTTGCCACCCGGAGTGTTCCGTCTGTGGACGTCCGGCTTTAAGGGGTGTCCATTGTTATGGTCCCACATCGATTCACAAGAAATTGTGGATGAGTATATAATGTGAGCCTATTCCTTGATCTTTAACCATGGTTTTGGATTAAGTTAGGGCTCCCTAGCTTATATTTCTAACAATTTGTGTCTTCTGATGTGGTTGTGAGAGGACACTCCTAGAACTCCTTATTCACAAATTTAAAATTGAAATTTATTTTGTCCTCATCTTTTCTTTTGACCAGAAGAGAGATAACTATTGACACTTCTTTTTCTTACAAACAATGGTATTATATATAGGGATAAAATCCATGTACTGAGTTTGTATAGGTAGGGATCATTTATAAGCTGTTGTATTAGAAAAACAGAGTATTTTGTTATTGTTTTTATTTATAAATTGTGTCATATATATCCTACTCAATTATGTTGTCCGACTTCCAGGGATTGCTTGTCTATGGCAGGCAAGGACGAGAAATATTTAGAAGGAATTTGGATCCCGGTGTCTGCAGTGAGGTGAGTGCATGCCCTCTTGTGGTGCAAAATCCCATGTATTTTTAAGTCTAGGCTAGCCACAGAATCTTAATTTCTTCGTGTCCGTTAAATGGGCTACTTTAGATCTTCTAACTTTCACTAACATAAAACACTTGACTATATTTTCTGCACATTGAAAATAAAATATGACAGAATCAACCAAGTAGTTTGAGTTTTTTACATGTTACTTTGCTACAGGCATTGCTCTACTCTCTCGAGCATAAAATTCCGATTATTGCCTTTGCTGGGGATCGATTGTTATCATTGTTTGAACACTCTCTGGTGGATTCACTCCATACTGTGTACCATGAGCCGAAGGTGTCCTATTTGCTACTTTTGTTTTTAGTATGTTTCTGTATGTGATTCATTTATGTCTTGTTGAATATTTGTTTGCCATTAAAATTTATGGACAGGCAGAGATAATACCATCAGTTGATCAACTCTTGGCAAGTGGAGAAATACAGGTTTACTTCTTTGCCCCAGTATAAAACTATAAATACTATGTCTGATTTTCCACAAACCTATGCTAGGTGAGGTAGTACCTAGTCATTTTTATAGCGAGAAGGTCAGGTTTGTAAATCTTCCCTGCGTCCCTTTCTCCCATCTATGAAAAGGTTTGAAGCTTTTTCAAGGGGAAAAAGACATTCCCTAATTTTCTCTTCCAAATATAAGTTGTTTAATTGTTTGTGTAGTAATTCTTTTCATTCAGGCATTGTTTTTAACGGTGCAATCCATTATCACTGCAGAAGCTGCTCTTCTTAGACACTGCTGAGGGAGTTGCCAGTACTCTGCGGCCATACTGGGCTGCAGCGACAGCAGATCGAGCATCTGTTGTACAAGCACAAGCGGATATGCTCGAAATTGTTCCGCCTGGGTCCTCCAAAGGAAGCGGAGTAAGAGTACTTCTCAATCATCTTGGTGCTACTCCAGATGAGGTATGTCTTACTTTTCCTGACAATCTTAATTGCTAAATCGCAGTCAGGCCTCACGTTCACTTGCTTTTATCACATTAGTTGATGGCTATTAAAAATGGAAATCAGAAACTTAAATCATAGAAATAAGACATCTGATTGTTGGTTGTTGGTCTGGAATTGCACCTATATCGGGCTTATCACAAAAGTGGATTGAGAGATTGGATTTGATGGAGGGACTCATATTGCTCAATATTAAATGAGTTTAATATTCACCTAGATCACTTTGAAATATAATTCAAAACGGGAGGTATTGGTTTTGAATCCTTTAAGATGAGTATTTCATACAAAACCACCAAATTCATTATAATGGATTTCAGGTCTGCTGTTCCAAATCATTTAAAAGTATGCAGCTTTGATGCTCATCATGTTACATTTTCTATTATATGTTGCTTAATTTCAGCGTGAAAGGGAAGCATCAAACATAGATATAATTTGATTTAGAGAGTATTTGAGTTAATTTATTTAAACATTTCATTAGCTCTAACATCTTATAAGTTGTTCTAAGAATTTATAAAATGTTGTTCTTAAATAGCTTATAAGTTGTTGAAGTGTTTGACTAATACAACTTATAAGTTCTTTGATAATTTTATCATAATTTTTTTATAAATTTATAAAATATTTAATTTTTAGTTTTTATATTAAGGTAGAGGTGGCATATTCCAATTTAATATTTTTCCGGCTTATAACCTATAAGAAGTTTATTTTAAGATCTTATAAATTATCAAACGTTTTATTTTATCGAACACTAAGAAAGCTTTTAAACAGCTCATAAATTGTTCCAAAAAGCTTATAAGCTTCACTCAAACACCCTCTAAATAATATTATTTCTTACTATTGTATAATTTTGTAATTTTATAAGTTGATATGTTCATCTGATACATTACCAGTAAAGGGTGGCATGGGGTGGTTTAAGGTTTATATATTGAAAAGGTTTGCATATTGAACCATATTGGTTATAAATAGGTGATGGCAATTGGGGATGGAGAAAATGATGTGGAGATGCTTGAATTGGCCTCTCTAGGGGTTGCTCTTAGTAATGGATCGGAGAAGGCCAAGGCTGTCGCAAATGTGATCGGCCTCAGCAACGACGAAGATGGAGCTGCTGATGCGATTTATCGGTATGCATTCTGAGTATTCTGTGATCCGCTATCGGAGCAAATTATCAACGCTTTAAGATTCAACTAATAAATCATATCCCAATTGATTGAAGAGTTGCATGGTATTGAGAGATTTTTCATTTTAGGTTCTGGTTTATATTTGTTCTTTTGAAACAAAATAATACCGCAGAATCTAATGTACTCATTAAATTCTTTAGAATGATTGAAGATTATTTGTTGTATAAACATTATATTGATATAATTGAAATTCGTGCTACCTGTTTTAAAGTTACCACATCCGGACTTTGCTTCACTCTAGAAATTCAATATGTAAAAAGTAGTTTATTTAAAAAAAAAAAAATTAGTTATGATGTGCTTGAGAAACAATTTTTTTTATAAAAGTTCACTTGATAAAATTGGATTTATCGATTCACACCATCATTATTCATCCATCGAAAGTAAAATTATACTTAGACATCGTTTATATTTTTTTGGGAAGATTTACTTTATGTGATAAAATTAATCTTCTCGTGTCAAGTATATTTTATATAAATGAATGATAATATAATGTATAAATAAAATTCTATGTGCCATGGACGAATGATAAAGTGAATCTTTCTGAACCAGTTAGTATTTTTATATTTTAAAAAATATTTAAACACAATTTATAAATATAATTCTGCCTGCTGCGGACAAAATAATGAAGGGTGAGAACTTATTTGAAACACAAGTTTCAGAAAATTTAAAAGCATGTAAACACAAAAGAAGTCCTTGTGTATGATGTGCATTTCTCCTTGCGCACTCCAATATGGTTTTTTCGGCCGTGATGATGTACATTTCAATAGTCTTTAGAATTGAACTCCATTCTCTCATGAATATATGAACATATATTGGGACAAATCAGGTATCATTAATGTCCATTTTCACAGGTTTATTGTACATTTTAATCACACAGTATTGGTGTGATATACCCGCACGAGTTTATTGCACTAGACGGTCCTATACAGAATATGTTCCAAATCCCGATTGAAGAGGTATGACATTTTAAGGAAGGAAATAGAAGTAAAGATATGACATACCAGCAGATACAATTAGTGCTTGAGCAGTGTAGTTTAGATTTGCCTTGGCCCAACGAACCTTCCGAACTGAAAATTTGGCAGACGAATTTCGTGTTCATATATTGAGCAATCACAACGTTGAAGCATGCATCATTATCAATTTCGAATCAGAACATTTGTAGTTCGACAAACATCATCTCAACCTCAATCACCAAACAACATTTTCAGTGCTAGGCATCCATCCAAATCTTATTAGTTGATTTACATTTTCAGGTCGATGTTTAGTTAAGTAATATAAAAGTTAACAATATGGTAAGCATCACCACCGGTGCAAATCCTAAATTAATGCTGAGAAACTGAGAAAAGATATAATCGTCTCAAAGTAAAAACAGAAAAATTCACACCGTGGGGATGGCGCTGGCAACACATGCAACGGCCGCAACTTTGGCTCCTGCACGAATCCCTTCTGCAAGTATAAAACAGTCAAATCAAACGTCAATTTAGTTCTGCTTGCACGAACAACTCATAGGTAAGAAGATGTTTGACTAAATTTATTTTGAACATCCTATAAGTTCTAATATCTTATAAATTGTTTTAAGAGTTTATAGGATATTAACTTTAAGTAGCTTGTATATTGTTAAAATGTTTGACTAATATAATAGTAGTATATAATATCATAATTTTTTTAAAGTTAATTTTAATATTATTTTTTATGTTGAGATGGAATATGAAAGGGTGGCAGAATTCGAGGTGGGATGGTTGGGTGAGGGTGGAGGCGGTGAAAAAAAAAATTGAAATATGTAAGAAATTTATTTTAAGATTTTATAAGTTGTAAAAAATTTATAAACTTTTTAAACAATTATAAGCTCAACCAAACGCCCTCTAAATTCAACTAATCACTTTTTAATACTTCCTCATATTTTGAATGACACGCATTTTAAAAGAAGTTAGTTTATTACTCCCTCCGTCCTGGTATAAGTTGCTCGTTGCTTTTGGGCACACAAATTAAGATAAAAGTGAAAAAGTATAAGTGATGTGATGGAGAAAAGTGAAAAATAATAAAAATAGTGTAAAAAGTATTGAAAATAATACTCCCTCCGTCCCGTAGGAATTTGCACCCTATGGGACGATACATTTTTTAAGAAAAATGTGTTTTATTATCTTTTTGGGTAAATGTGCGTATATGTTTGTGAGTGTGCACGTAAATTAATATTTCTTTTTTAGTAGTGTGCAAATTTATGTGGGACGTCCAAATAAAAAAAGTGTGCAAATTCCTATGGGACATAGGGAGTAATAAAAGAGTGAATAGTATTTCCAAGAAAGGTAAAAAAGTAATTGAGCAAGATATAGTGTCACGAAAAAAAATGGCAAAATGAGTTATAGTGGGACGGAGGGAGTAATTTTTTATATTTTAAAAATAAAAATAAGTTTTGTGAAAGTGATTTATTTTCTTTCTTGAGATGCAAAAGCCTAACTGCCTGATAATCAAGGAAAGAGAGGAAAAGCAATCATGTTATGAAAACTAGAGAAGAAACACAGTATCAAAAGATGAAAATCAACCTTGTGTGCAGCGAAGAATTTTGTCGTCGTCAACTGGAGATGGTATCAGCAAATTAGATTTGTTGTGGATGTTCCTCATTAATTTCTGATTTTTAGTGTCCTTAATTTACTATGAAGAAAACAGGGGACAAGCTATATATAAAAACTCTTGTGACGTATATATATATATATAGGGCTCATTTGGTTCGTAGGATAAAAATATCTATCCGCCAAAAACATGCATAGTGAATATTTTTATCTTACGAACCAAATGAGCCCATAGTGATCAATATTAATTGGAGGCAAAGAATGAGGCCAACTGCGACTTTGCTTTTCCTCAGCTGCTCATCATCAAATTACTAAACACGATTTATCATATACATATATGCATGCATATGGAGTGTTATGAAGGATAACATATTGTTGAAGCTTGGATATTGCAAAAGCATATTTTATCTTATATTTTACTTGTCATTTTATATCTATATATATCAGAACAAATTTATATAAAATTACATAAATACAAAATTTTGTTTTGACTTGAAACGAGTTCTTGATTAGTAGACATTGAGTTACGAATATTACGAATTAGTCATTTTTGGATCAAAAGGAAAGTTTCCATAATTAAGTCAAACCACAATTATTCTCATTTAACTTTCTAATCTTTAATTTATTATGAATGATGAGATGATGTACTATATTTTATTAATATGGCAAGAGATTGAGATGTTCTTGTCTTCTTCATCCATCAAATGTTGACAAGTTGGTTCGTGCTGAACGTGTCTATCGACTCTCTTACCTCCCAAATTGTACATATACATAAATAATGTACATATTGGCTGTAACACTCAACTATCCTAAAATAAACTAATACCCTGAGCTAGTAAACTCTTGCAAAACAAAAAAAAAAAATTCATTTGCCAATTAATACTCTTTTTCAGATTGCAGTATGGCATATAAAATGTTTGATATTTTAGATAATTTTGTATTTTCCTTTATTGTTCCTATACCAATCTCTCATAATTTTCAAATAATCCTTGTTAATTAATTGATAAAAGTAATTAACGAGTGAAGGTATATTTGTAATTCTGAATTTAATCAACAAATTATAAAACATCATTTATTTCGAATAGGAGAGTATGTATAAAAGCACCTCCAGTAGAAAACAAAAATCCCAAGCTCTTTAAGGATACAAGTTGGAACCAAAAACAGAAAAATAACAGGACAAATGATATGAGTTCTAAAATTGGATAGAGGGAATGTAATTGTAACCAAAAGGAATTGAGAGATGAGAAAAATAAGAATTAGAAAACCAAAACACCCGCTAAAAATCTAGAGGCCTTGCTCGAGGAGATAATCCCCGATCCTCTCAACCACAACATTGCACTGACCAGGGGTCATTGGCTCCGCGTATATCCCTACCAACAACGCCTGGTTCGTCTTCTTCACTGTGATCCCACCAGCACCCTAACAAGCAAATATGCAGCAATCAAATTAAGTGGGCGCTTGATATGAATTTAAGGTGCGAATGATAATGAGTATCATTAAGGGCGTAATCAATACGAGAATTTAACCTATTTTTATGATCTCATTCATATATAGTAAATAATACCAAACACTATTAATGAGAACGAATCCTTATTAATCCTCATTCATTTTCATTTCTCATCCTTATTATCCCCAACCAAGCGGGCCATAAGTGTTATATATATGTAAGATGTGATTGGGATTTGCATTAGATTAAGAATCAAATGAAATTGTGTTGCATTGAGCTTAACATCACCATTCATATGAGTGAGCATGTTGAATCAGCATTGGATAATCAAATCATACTACATTTGGTGTAATATCAAGATTAATAATTTTTTGAAGTAGACAAGCTGCATCGAGTGTAATATCCACCATTCATATGAGTGGAAATGTGAAATATGACATCAAGAACTGGAGATAGATCATCTAATCCTAATCTTATTAGGCTACATATGCAGATCATGCTTAATTTTTGTATACTATAAGTCTACATTTGAATTCTTATGCGTGCCACAATGATGATCAGGAAAATTATTTAGTGGCATCTTCAGAAAATTGATGAACAACACCTAGAAATGAGTACCTTCTTTCCTCTTATCACAGCTCCGGGTTCTCCCTGGATTACCATGTACTTAGCGCCACCGAGAAACAAGCCTGTTGGAGCAAGCTTTCCTGGTTCCTCAAAATCATCCATAATTGCTGTGATTTCTTCTGGTTTAAACTGCAATTAGATCAAATCAGATTAGATCAGAGGATCAAAAACAGTATTTCAGAGCTGATAACTGTCAATCTTAATCCCGCACAAAACCCAATCATCTATTTCCAATCTTATAATTCCTACTCTTTAGTGCTTTCAAAACGGTTAGTCGAATTGAGCCGAACTTGATCGTCGTGCTTTTACATGTCCTGAAGTTTAGAGCGAGCTTGATTTGAAGTAAATTGATAATATAATATCCTGAGTACAACAAAATTACAACACGACAGTTACTATGATCTGTGGACTTTGAGAATTCCAGTTTCTATGTTTTTCTCTGCAATTTCAAACCTAGATTTCTTCCGTATCACTCAGCAATAGGCACAGCACGAACTCAAACCAACATTAAAAATGGAGAAAACATCGAATATAATAGAGAGAGAAGTGAAGAGACCTGAGGAAAATTGGCACTCTGAGCCCAAACAGCGCCGTCGTGTCCGATGATGGCAGCGGCGGTGAGGTGATTGCCGTCGATCTCGCACATCAAGTGATCGTCTACATAGCTTTGCCACGACATTTTCTGTCAAACTTTCTCTAGAAAGACGAACAAGAAAATTGTTGTGCTAGTGATGATTTTCTTCCGATTTCGCCTGAATTTATTTATATTTTAAGATTTAGGAAAGCAGCGTGGAATTTAAGCTAAAGTTTGTGGCGTCAGAGTGGTTGATGCTTTACACCAATAGGCACATTCATTCATACCAATCCCACGTGACCACATCATATTCCCTCTACTCCCTTAATCATTATCAAGTTTTATTTATATTGTATTCCCTCCTTCGCACTCTATAAACAAAAAATTAATATTTTATTTTTATTTTATACTCCCTCTGTCCCAAGATAAATTTCACACTTTCCTTATATGGATGTCCCAACTCTTTTTTCACACCCTAAAAAAAGGAAATAATTCACACTCACAAAAGTCAATAAAGTACATTTTTTATATTTTATTATTTAACTTTACATTCACATATTTTTTTTTTAATATGCGTGAAAGTTAACCTATGAAGAAAATGTTGGGACGAAGGGAGTAACATTTATATTTTTACATAAAATGTTTTTATTGTTTTACATTTAATTTAATTTAACCACTCTCAAAAGACTACGTTGCGTACATGTTGAACGACTTATTTTTATTTTTTTCGGAATGAAACGTCTAGGACTTTTTGAGGTGTATCACGACATAATCAAAATCATTGTTCTATTGTTTGAGGGTGATAAAATAAATATATTATGATATCTAAACAGTTATGTGCCTGTACAAAATGTATTGATTTGTCAGTTTCTTATCTAAAATAATATTACTTATTTTTATTATTAGTATTATTATGTAATTAATGTTTTCTTTATTACATAAGAATTTATATTCTTATATGCACAGCACAAAATAAGAAAAATGCATTTTGAATATTACCTTTATCACGGTTTTTTTTATAGTTTGATTTGCATATATATTAAAAAAGAAATAATACATGAGTGTGAAGTTAATAATAAAATATAAAAATTGTAATTTGTTAATTTTTGTGAGTGTGAGTTTTTTTTTTTTTGGAAAGTGTAAAAACAATTTTGGAACAGACAGAGAATTGTGTTTCCTTAGATTGTTTTATAAAGGACAATTTTGTAACAAAAATGTATATTTTACTTTATTTGATTATGTTTATAAGGACATTTGTATACATATAAGGATATTGTGGGTGAAATTCGTGAGTAATTTTTTCATTAATAAAATAATAAAATTCATATGAAATGACCCGGTAAAGCATACTCACATATTTCTATGAAATTAAAAGCGTATTATTTTTAAATGGAATAACTAATTTTATTTTTAAAAAAATGCAAATAAATTTCATAGTGATCACAATTTATTTCGCCTTTGTATCATACTCCCTGATTTCCCTCCACATCCCTAATAAATTATGAAACTGTATTGACATAAAATTATTTTTGAAGAAACTAAGAAATTGCCCCAAAAATCTGACTGATAAAATTCATTTGCATTTGTAATTTAGCATGCATAGTTTTAGAATAAGATTTTCTATCCACACTTTTATTGTGTTTCGTAGGAATTCATGTAATGAATTTATTTTTAAATTATTTACTATGTTTTGTCTTGCAATGATAATTTTGAAATACAATTTAAAATGTAAAAGAATTCTACAAATTGCATGTTCTT
The DNA here is from genome assembly GCA_026898435.1 of Prunella vulgaris. Lineage (NCBI taxonomy): Eukaryota > Viridiplantae > Streptophyta > Magnoliopsida > Lamiales > Lamiaceae > Prunella > Prunella vulgaris. The sequence goes on along the minus strand of JAPKLY010000054.1, from coordinate 88,440 downwards.
TAAAATTTAAAAGAATTCTACAAATTGCATGTTCTAAAAAGAAGAATTTTAAAAACAAAGCAATCTTGAGGATAGTTTTTGGAATATACCCAAGGTTAATTTAGGACATACTTATATTATCAACGGAAATTCAAACTCAAATTGCTTTTGTGGAAAATATTTACAAGAAAAATATAAATATATTCAAAAGAGAACAAATAAACAAACTGAATATTTAATCTTGAATAAATGGAATAGACTACATATTGATAAATAAAATTGCAAAAATTAATCTTCTTCACCTAGGCCTCTTCTTTGTAGTGAGCAGAAATCCTCAGTCAGCTTATATAATAGACATTTTATCAAACTTCAATAACAGAAATGCAATAACGAATAAAAAATTGCTAGCAATAATGAAGATGAACACCACTTTCTATTTTAAGCTGTCAAAAAATAATGGCATTCGCATGTTCCACGACAAGTTGCCAAAAGTAGACAACACAAACTCACCATACACAAGATCATGTTACTTCACTTTGTGTTGGAGCGCTCTAACCTAGAGAATCAAAACCGAGTAAATGGGAGGACAACGAAAAAGAGACAGGCCACAAAGGCAAAATCGAGACATGAAACTACATGAGAAGTTGAAACTACCTAGAGAATGTTGGGAAGCTGAGAATCCAGTCTCTGCTGTAACTCCTTGATTTTCATTGAGAGCTCAGATTTCTGCTCTCTGTAGCTTTCGAGTAAATAGTCTTTTCCATTGAGCATTTCCTTTAGTTCGTTAATTTCCCTCTTCAACATTTCGATCTTTTCACCATCTCTTCTTTTATCTGAAGACCCCAAGTTGCTTTCAAATTCAGCAGTATACCCATTTACATGACCATTTGTCTCCTCTGCTGTGTGTCCAACACAATGATCTGCAATTGCCTTCCTTAGTCTCTGAATTTCCATTTCTGAATCAATCAAATCCCGATTTGCAGCAGCCAGCGAAGATTGCAAACATGAAGAATGTGAAATCTGAACCCTAATATTGTTCTGAAGCTCCACAATTTGATCTTGCATTTCTAGTATTGTGTCATCTCTTCTCTTCAGCTGTTGTCTCAACTTTTGGATAACCTCCCGTTTGTTGAAAATGTCGGAACCGGATTCTGAAATACATGGGGAGTCGGAGCTGTTTGAATGGCGTAAAGGCTTATTAGGTAGCTCAAGGCGGTCAGGAGAAGATGACCACATCACAGAATTCTCTTTGTTGAACTCGGAATGGGGAACAGTCACAAGAGGAAGAACTGTTTCAGGCTTAGACACAATTTGATCATTGCTTCGTTGTTTGAGTTCTACCACATTCCTGGATCCTGTTTGATCACCACAAAAGCTAGAAAATAAGCTTAGCCAAACAGACCCTTAAACTCTCTATATGCACACTTGAGAACGCATTTTCATATTTATTTGGTGAAGTGCAACGGACGACTCATTTTTTCTTTATATTGAAACCAATGTATCATCTCAGCCAAGTAGAAAATCTGATTATTTTAAATGTGCGACAATCCACTTTAAAAACTGAAAATGAACTAGAATCTTTTTTTTTTTTGCTTCAGAGGGGAAAGAAATGAAGCTTTATACAAGATGACTTCTAACTTCTAAGATACGCATAATAATATATATGAAGAGAAAAGGCACAAAGATATTCATGCATACATGATACTCATTACATCACAGTATAAGCTTCCTATTCTTCCATTTTAGTCTGTCCGGTTATAAGTTCCCTGTTCTATTTTTGGCAAATACCTTCTAAAATTTATACCACAGGACTTCACTTTTATTTACATCTATTGTCACTCAACAATCCTCAGTTTTGCCTAAATGTCTTATCTTTCCTTCGCTCACCACAGACCACTTGTACTATACCTATTACTATATTACTTGCCTTAATCTATGAGCCCAAAAGCAACAACAAACTTGTACCGAGACAGAGGGAGCATACGAATAGATTTGTGAGTATCGTGTGTAACTGTTTCTTAAAAGAGAGGGGAAAGAGAATGAAGTGAACAATGAGCAAAGAGTTTGTTAGGGGTGTATGACTGTATGTGTAATGTGTTTGCTTTATCAAAACTAATCCAGAACTATCTTTAACCTATATTCTTGATCTTGACGATTCCTTCTTAATAATAGCACAGAGCAAAGAAAGAACATAAAATCGACACTTGAAGGATTTCATAAAAGAATTCAACTCTAGAAAATTTTAATGCATATGCTACCCATCTCCCAAATAAATCTTTCACTAATCAATAAAAACTTTGGGCATATGTTCAAACTTCAAATTACCAAAAGAGCACCAAATAGTTACTAACAAAATATAACATGAGCAACCAAAGAAAGAAGAATTTTTTAACTCAAAACTATCTGGATATATGTGATACAGATTTTTACCATAATCAGCATAGAAATCATCTTCTTGACTAAAACAAAAGCCATTCGAACGACAATTGCAGCTCCTTTGTTTGTTCCAATCAGCAGATTTTCCATCTGCACTACGATAAGCACACAAATAGAATAAAGAAACTTACAAAATGAGTCACATTAATTTGCAACCTATACCTATTGAACCTTGGCCGCTATTATCCACTCGTTTAGTATCAATGGCCTGCTTAAGTTTATAACCCAGGCGAACTGACAACATACTTAGTACAGCTCCCCCCGCAATAAAGACCCAGTTTGCACCACCCTCCTGAAAATCTCTTGTCCCCCTAGGTACCTCACTGCTTCTTGGCTTCATCGTGAAAGTCCCAAGAGTATAACAGGTTTCACTCATCCACCATATACCTTCAATTTGATTTAGATAAATATTGCATTAATGCCAGCAAAAAATCTTATGCAAGTTTGTGGTTTGAACGCTCCACTATCCACTTTTTATTCAGCTCTGGTATTTCCTTTTTGATTGATTACTACAAAATTTAGTAAGTTATGATATTTTTAGTAATTTGAATTAGAATGCCACAGAGGTTCGGGTGCCAATAAAAAATACTACAAAATGCATAATAAAAATACAAACACAATAAACTAAAAATAAGATAAAATCAAGCAAACAAAGAAACACTGAATATTACCCAACTTACTGTTCAAACAATTGCTTATTCAGTTCTAGTCAAAGCTTTATTTCAGAGGAAAATCTCTACAACGAAATCTCGATTATGTCCAATATCTTAAGAATAGTGCGTCGCGTCAGGTTTTTGTTATCTCCAAGTTAATCTAATGAACAATTGAAACCAGATTTACCAATTTTGGGTGATGAATCGTCGTAAAACTGCACTTAATCGAATTCCCCCAAACAAATGAAACCAAATTGACTGTTTAAAAGATATGAAACTATAATGAACTCCGAACTCCATAATTGAGTCAATTAAAACGGCGAGTTATCAAACGTAGACGAGAGAATGTACCAAGGGTTTAAGAGAGATGAAGAACTACCATTTCTGTATTCGGAATAAATGACGGTAACGAAGAACGAGCTGAGAAATGAACGGAATGATTAATCGGAAAAGGTCCCTACGGTGGCTCTGCTGCAGTAGACAGCGCCGCGATTGTAACTATCCAGGAGAAATTGAAGGAGTAGAGCGAGAGAATCGGGCAGAGATCAGAGCGAGAGAAGAAGGGGGAGAGAGAAGGAACGCGATGCAGATGGCGTAGAGAGAGAGGAAGAATCCAGAAAAAAAAAATATATGAGTTAGAATATTAAAGCTCCTTCACACGACTTGGGCACTGGCCCAAAAATATACAATAATATCCCAATATTAAAGCCCAAACACAGACAGCCAAAAAATATATGGCCCAGGTTATGCTCTGTTTATAGACGATAGTACACACCTCAACATGATTTTAAGTATAATCATATATAAAATAATATGCGGCATTTGCGTTAAAAAAAAAAACTATATTTATAAAAGCAAAGTTTTATATGAAAATAGTATGATAAATCATACCGTGAACTAATTTTAAAATATTAAATATTTAATTAGGTGTATTAAAAGTTGAGGTCAATTATATCTATATATTGACCTCAACTTTTAATACACTTGATGCATATTTTTTATACACTTAACCAAATATTTGATATTTTAAAATAATTTCATGATAAGTTTATCATGAACTATTTTCACACAATATCTACTCATTTATAAATAATTTGTAATTTATAATATTTGTATAGATGGATAATTTTTTTCAATCAATTTATAATCAGTATTAATTTTATAATTTTCCTAAATAATAATTATACCCCTACACCAACCCATTCTTGCGCACTATGAGAAGACACTCAACCATTCCACCCACTAGAAATCAACCGGTAAAAATACAAAAAAAAATAAAAAAAATCAATAACATAATTCACTTAAAACTCATTTGCTAATAAGATAAATAACCCAAGATAGATTAAATAAAATTATAATCTAAAGATTATTATTTGTGAGTTAAATAATAAATTTGGATGGATGGATAAAGATAATTAGTAATGTAAGATAACTTTATTTTGAATGTTTGGATTGTAAGATTAATAATAAAAAAATATACGATTGACAATTTTGCCCTCTATATCATAAACAAAAATAAAGTAAATTATGGTTCTCTTTTCCCATATAAGAAAAGTATTTTAGTAAAGATAAAAATAATGAATTATTATCATACATCTCCCTAAGATGGATTAGTCTTGTATGCACCAATTACACGGTGCAACTCAAGATCATTTTTAAAAGTTAAACAAAATACTACTGAAAAATTACACATGTTATTACTGAAAAATGTATCTTTTACAGTTTAACTTTTCAGTAATAGCATGTGTAACTTTTCAGTAGTATTTTGTTTAACTTTTAAAAAATGAACTTGAGTTGCACAGTGTAACTGGTGCACAAGAGACTTACTCCCCTAAAATAATATTATCTTTCATTCATAAGATAATTGAATTTTAGTTTTGGATTTTTTATTAATTTTGGATTTTTGTTCATTAAACCAAACATCAAATTAGATAAAATAATTTAATTTATTTTAACTTATTTAACGAACCAAACGAGGCCTTAAATGAGAAGGGAAAAAGTGATGGTGGCAGAAGGAAGGCGTTGTGGTTTTTCGCGCGAGAGAAACGTGCAGCGACGGTGGCTTTGATGATGACGGAGCGTGAGGGATGAGGCAGTTGGCGGCGATATAATGCAAACAGTTGCATCAGAACGTGGATGGTGGTGGCGGAATGCGATCAGCGGCTGCGAACTCTGCGGAAGAATGGCAGCGGTTGTCGGTGAATTCTTGAAGCCCTCCTATATTTTTATTAAAGGTTCATCTCATGTAATTTACGTAAATAATTTGTGAGTTATTACACGAACTAGTATTTTCACCCGTGCGATGCACGATCTATAATATTTATAAAACAAAATTTTAATTTTATTAAAATAATTAATTATTTTATAATATGTATGAATTTAAATTTATAAGGTCAAATATTAATTCTCCTATATATTACTCTTTATATTTCAAATGATATTGCAAAATTCACTACTCATTATTCACAAAAACCTATAATATATAATATATAATATACATCACATTCAACTAATAATTACACACAAATACATCTTTGAATTGGTATATTTTAAAGCACTATTTTTGAATTGGTACAAACATTTTATATTATAGAGTAAATATGAGCTGAATAATAGATTTAATTTTTTAACATATTGTACCAATTTAAAAATAGTGCTTTAAAATGAATTATTCTGTAACTGTCCCAAAATTTAACTATACAATATCTTTTAGGACAGAGAGAGTGCGGAATTAAATTTTTGCATATGTCATGATGTGATTAAATTTGATGGTGTATCATTGTTTTTTTTTTATGTGTAAATTAACTACTTTTTTTTATATTAATTTTTGCTTAAATATATATTTGTATATAACTATATATATGTATCTACATTTTAATTTGTAAAGAATATTAATTTAGTTAATCAACAGATTTTGAAAATTCTTCTTGGGACTACCTATTTTAAAAAAAAAAATAGTTTGATCAGTCAAATAAAAATGATCTTATATTAAATATTACAATATTTATAACAAAAATAATTTTTTATACAACATAACATTAGAATTATTAATGTCATACAAAACTTTATTAATATATCCTTTAAAATTCTTACTTTTTATTATATTATGAATATATTATATACCATGAATTTTAATTCTTAATATTTGTGTAATACGCATGAATTCACTTTGTTTTAAAATAGGATGATTTGTGAGTTGATTCCATACTTGGGACAAAACTCCACTTTACTATTTAAATTGTATATTTTTTAAATATTACATTAAGTCTATGCCTCATTAATAATATTATCTAATATAATGTATATTCATGTATAATATAAAATTATATAAATATATTTATCCTTTATTATAGATCAATAGGGACTTTAATCTTTTAGATCATTGAAAACTCATTCTTACTGTTCGAATCACTAACCAATTTCTTATGAGTTGTTTGTTTTCATGTTCAAATAGTGATACACACCCATCTTTGTAAAAATTTAAAAAAATTGTCTTAATTTGTCTACTTAAAGAAATACTGAATATGCATATGTACATTGAAATAAAAAAAGGTTTAGAAGGAGACATAAAAAAAAATTATCAACTATTATTTAAATTACTTTATAGCTGCAGGAATTATATATGAGTCGAATGAAAATAGGATTGAGAACTTTTATATTCAACACAAGAAATAAAATATTGGAGACTATGCTTCAATTTTTTTTTAAAGATTTTACCTTTAAAGACTTTTTATATGTTTACATAATAATGCCAATAAATTTTCATTAAACCAAACAATAAAAAATTTCAATATTTTTCTTATTGATTTAAAAGAAAAAAATTAATAGTAATAAAATTAATTAACACTTTGGACAAAAGATTTTTTATTAGATGAGTATATAATTATATATATAAATATATATATATCTTAATAAACAATAATATAATTTATATAATATTAAAAAATATAATGTTAGTGTAGAGGATTGAACATTGTATCTTATAGCAAAAAAAAAAAAAAAAATTAAACCACATTTGCTATATAATATGGAGTAATATAAAAATAATTTTAAAATAAAAAAAAAAGTAAAAAGAATCTTGGGCCTAATTTGGCCAAGATTTTGTTGTTATATTTGTATGGCCCAAGTTATATGCACCCACATGAGTTAATAGTACACACACAAAATGTATACACTCATCATATGATTATTACACACACCATAAATTATCATTTTTATCCATATTTAGAAACTCTAAATTTTCTCTCTCCTCTATTATCTCTCCTGCAACCACCCCTCTTTTTTCTCCCTCTCTTTCCTCCCCTTCTCACGTTCTCTTCTCAACTCTTCTCATAGTTTTTTTCTCATACTCTTATCTCTCTATTTCGCTTCATTTTTTTTTTCTGTGAGACGCCAGCCATTTTATCTATGTTTTAAAAGCGGAAATTGACCCGGCCACCTTAATATTTTTGGTCGGACCGGGTTCAACCGGGTCTAACCATTATTAAAGCGGTTGAACCGGTGTGACATTATAAATACAAAATATATAATTATATATATATTTTCTAATAAAATTATATATCTTATAAATAAATTTTATTAAAAAAATAAATTAAAGTTAGATATTATACCGGAGGAGGGTGGAGATTTAGAGTTGTATTTCCAGGAAGTGAAACTATATCTATTATCTAGGATTATGAATTAAAATTAGACATTATATTATTAAATTATATTTAATATGTATTATATATATATAATTAATTTAGTTAATTTTGTGTAAAAAAATATCATTTAATTAAAAAATTTATCAAAGCGCCGTTTCGACCGGTCCAATCTGGTTTTTACCGCTTTTGAGCGTTTTTCAGGCGCTTTTGAAAATGTCCGGTCCAACGTACTAAAGCGGTCCAGAGAGGTGTTCGAGTAGCGGTCGGACCGGCCGGTCCGATCCGCTTTTTAAAACACAACATTTTATTATTCACTCCATTGACTCATTCATCCATTTGCCATCATAACTTTAAAAGAATAAAAATAAAATAGGTAAGAAGAATAATGAAATTTTATTCCTCCTTCTATAACCTGTTTCCCTTCTTCTTTTCTCTCAATTCTTATTTTGGTATCAAAGTTCAGAATTTTATTTTGTATTGTTTTTTCGATTTTAGTTATATGAAAAATTATACCATTTTTCAATTTTCCTTTTTGAATTTTTAGCTTTCTTTCAAAGAATGTTATAAAAAATTTGTTCGATTTATTTTTATGATTTATGCCTTCTTTTTCTTTTATTTCATCCGAAAAATTTATATTTTTCCGAAAAAATATTATCAAAAAGAAATTGACTGGGTTATTTGTTAAAATAGTTGAAATTTTGTTTTCTCCTTTGCTATTTTTTCTTCCTTTCTTTCACATTTTTCTATTTTTTTCGAGATAATAGAGAATTCACCAGTTAAATAAACTTTGCTACTTTTTTTTTCTCAATCCTATTTTTCTGATTTAAAAAAAAAATACCATTTAAATTCAATAATTTAAAAAACATTTTTTTTGTGCTTTCTGAAAGTTTTTTCCGATAATTAAAGGGTGGGTGTATTTTTTTTCAAAAGAGAGGGTGAGAGGGTATTTTTGATATTTTATATATAATTTAAACAAATAAAATAATAAAGTGTGTACTACAAACACATGTGGGTGCATATATCCGGAGCCTATTTGTATAGATAAATCATAAAAGAGAAAGTTGGGCCAAGATTTCATTAATGGCCCATGAGAACCTAAAATTTCAGAAACCCACTTCTATTATACTCTTCCTCCACCTCAACCGCCGCCCACGCCTGTGCGCTACATCAGACAGAGTCGTGGCCTCGCCTCCACGCGACGCACCCACGGCCACGCCACGCTGTCAACTAAAGGTATAATTGAATCTGATTATATTTTATTAGGGTTTCAAAATTATTTTTTGCAAACGGTGTGCGATTTTGTGACAAAAAATTAGGCGTCCCAGTAAATGGACAAAAAAAAAAAAAATGATGGTTTAAAGTTGACTCGCTACGGTAGGAAGTGCAAGTCACGATTATACCGTTGAGCGAGTGGCTTTTCGCTCGCCAGCCAAATTATTGACCAATTGTATAATTACTGCTGCTTTTATATATTTACAGATATATACTAGTACATAACCCCACAGATATGGGAGATTAGAAAAAACTATATGTTAATTTAAAATTAATTTGAAATTTAATTTTTTTAATTTAAATGTGTAATGGGTGAAATTTACCGAGATCTATGGATGGTGGTTAGTATTTTAAAAAATATAGAGAGATTAGATGGAGAAGTTAGTGAATTAAAAAGAGGATGGATAACCGACAACGGTTATTTATATTTTATTTAAAAAAATATAATTTTATGAGAAAATTAAAAAGATGCGTAAAAAGTGTAGTATGAAGCCATGTAGGATACACGAGATTCAGAAATAGATGATAAAGGGATACTTAGATTAGCCGTTAACGACAAGTATCCTTGTTGAATAATAATTGATCCGAGTTGCGTGAAAATTTTAGGAAATCTTATATATTAAAAGTAAGAACTTCCCATCTCAAAACTTGCCAAGTGGCGATTTAATTTGTTGCCACGTGTCATTTAAAAAAAAAAACTTAAATAAAATCTCGCAATAACCCACCACTCCATATTTCTTAATTTAGTTAATTAATGCGAACTGTTTACTCAAAGAAACGTCATCTTCTCCATTTCTTCTCCCATCCTCCCAACCTTTCGGATCTTTCTTCTGCCTTTCTATCTTCTCGATTTTTCTGTTTACTATAAAGGTCGTGGTGGACGTTTCTGACCGTTCGATTCAGTTTGTATAATCTCCTGTCGAAATCTGTTGGAGAGACCGTTCGATTCAATTTGTATAATTTCTTGCCCAAATTTGGGTGTGTGCTTTGATTTAGGGGAGCTTGAGGAATGGCAGGTGCAGGGCGAAACTCTCGACCGACACGCCTGTGGCTTTGGCAATAAGCACGTGCATTCTGAACTCCTTAATTGCCAAAGAAAAAATTAAAGCACACACCCAAAAAATTAAAGCACACATTGTCTGATTTCAATTTTATTTTCTAATTTTTTCCTAGAAGTTTTATGTTAGAATTACCAAATAAACTTTTGTGTAGTGAAACGTGTTTAGGCATTCTGCATATGAATGGTGTTAGGGTTTAGATAAGATTTTTATATCATCATATCATTTAATCTGATGTATGAATCAGTTACTCAATGCTTTGCAGGTCTTTAATTGGTATAATTTTAGTTGAATTCTTCAAATGACGGTGTGCTCATTGAAAAACAGACACCCGCTTGAGAAAGACGGCTAACAGCAGGTTTGTTTTAGTTAAATTGTTTTTTTTCCTGATACATCAAATTTATTTATTTATACCGCTTGATTCATGATAATTTGTCTCTCTTCTGTGGTTGCTTCTACACCAAGTAAGTGATCATATAAATACTTGGGGATGTTGTAGAAACAATTTGACTGTGGTATTTTGTCGGTTTCTTTTCAAGTGTTGTATATCCATGATACTTTACTTTGCCGATAGTCTTTCTATGTTTTCTCTGTTGCTGGTGAATCTATGTTTTCTCTTCTACATAATTTGTAACCTCTATCTTTATTTTTTTGGTTTTTCTGATTTTGCGTATAGAATTGTTAGGGTCAAGTTTCGGCAGATCTGATAGAGGTGATGAACTTTGTAGGCTTAGAGGAATATTATATTTGTGTTCTCTACATTTTTTATATTTTGTGGTAATAATTGTTTAGTTTTAGATAACCTACCTCTCGGATTTTCTCGGCTATTATGGAAGTAACGGGAATCAATGGGAAGAGGTGTGATGCTAATTACATATATTAATAAATTGCAGTTTTCTTGAAGATGTAAAATAATTTTGATTATAAAATTGGTTGCTGGAAGTAGATAATTGTTTTGCAAAAAAAAAAAAAGGACCAAAAATGTTTATGCTATTCAGGTGAACAAGAAGTTGAGGTTCTTACTCTTCTTGGATGTGAACTCTGGTGAATTAG
>JAPKLY010000054.1:14890-77336 GCA_026898435.1 Prunella vulgaris | reverse complement strand
CCAGATTAACTTTGTGTTCAAATGCTACGCCTCTTCCTGGAACCTACACAACTGCGTCAAGACATAATAGCTGATGAGTCACTCTATTGACCTCTTATCATCTTTGAGAGAAATAACTAATTGATGCTGTATTTTTTTAATGCTGAGAATATCGCCTTGAATGTGTGTGATAAAATGTTTGATGGCAGTAACATGTTTCAGGTCCTCTATTGAATTTTTAATTTTTATGATATAAACACACGAATATATACACACATATATGCATATGCTTAATGATTTTTTCATGTTCTTCCTTCTTTCTCAGTTTCATCATCAAAATTTCACTCTTGACACTCACTTTTCTGGATTTGATGAGATTGGAAAAATACAACTATACCTTACATTGGATGTCTACAATGTTGGGTGTCGTAGTTCTCTGAGATATAGATTCCCATATATACTAATTTGTTTTCTAATATTGTGGATATTGCAATTTTGCTGGAGCCAAGCATATTTTAATTGCTAATCTATTTTCGATTAACTATAGTTGAGGAAAGGGTGTGGATCTGCTGGTGGCAACTACAGGGCAGTGGATGAAGCTGATTGAACATTGGATGTGGGATTTGAATCCCAAGTCCGTAAAATTTTTTAGCAGTTCGAAATGCCTCCTCCAGGGGCCAGGCAAACTCTGCTATACAGTCGTACTTTTCTACATGAAATTAAGGTCTCTCTTTCTCTTTATTTGTATGTTTGTGGGTGTTTATATTCTCATAGTGTCTATATTTGAGCTTTTAATTGATGCACCACTGCGTTCTAATTCATCAAGTGACGAGTAAAAGGAAAAAAAATATTGCAGGTTGTAGTTCAGAGTAGGATGCCCATTGCGCTGTAGGATTGTAAAAATCAGGAGGCTCTGGAGCAAGGGGTGAGAGCCTCTGAGTTTGTAACAGAAGGAATGCTTCCAGCAGTCTGAAAATAAAGGAAATCAATGTTTAATGTAAGACTTAATGATTTCATTACAAATTTAAGAAAATCAATGTCATATTTTAACGTATGAATTATGCAGGACAGTAATTGTGAACTCTAAAAATAACAATGGTGATGTGCCGGAATAATAGTTAAACGTATTCTCTGATTATTTGTCAATTATTTCTCTATTTCTGGTAGTAAATCACATTTGCCGATGGTCAGCATTAATAGTTCGAAGCCCCATTCTCCAGATCTTCCATAGTTCTTTTAGTTATTTATGAGATTTAAATCTCAAGCAAGAGTAGAGATAAAATGAACTGAACTTTTGTACAGATCTGAAACCCGCATATTGAATTTTTCAGCTTATTTTGACTTTCTGACCTACTCCATTTGCTACCTATTCATTACGGTTTATTTTTATTTTTTCTATGATGGTAATATTTTGTTGTTCTTGCTTTGGAGATTAAAATTTTAAAGATTTGTTAATCTTATATCTGTGATTTTTGACTGATTAAGATAATTTTATAAGTAAAATTCGTATTATTATTCATTATAGTGGTTTATTCGTGCTTTCTCTGCATCACAATGAGTTTGACCACTATATTGTCGACTCCAAAACAAGAGTTTACTAGGTAAGAAAATACAGTATAAGTTTTTATTAATATTGACACATTATTGTATCTATAAGCACTTCAAAAATAAGGTAAAGTGAATACCTTCGGAACCTTCAAATCAGAAGGCGAGAAATTAAAACATTACTATTTTTTTACGGAAATCTTTACAAAGACCACCAATGTTTCTCTCTAATACTCAAAGTGTCCAAAATTTACTTTTGCAATTATTCTATTTGAAAATCTCAAATTTATTTCCACACACTTATAAAAGAAATAGTTTACAATCACAAAATATAAATAGAAAGATATTATATTTTATGAATTAATTAATTTTACATTCAAATTTTTTTTTTCGTGTATTATTTTTGAATTTTCCCTCCGCACCACAAAAACTTGCAAGGAGAGAGAGACACGTATATTAAAAAAGCATTAAAATAAAATATAAAAATAAGTATTTTAAGATGTAAATTTTGTAAAATATTATGTATAAAATAAATAAGTTAATTCGATTGAGTGTAGTATTCTTAAAAAAAATAATATAATTTTATGAAAATATATTAAGAATGTGGGGATGGAGTTTATGAAAGAATTTTTTTTATTGGGGTAATATGATTCAGAAAAATAATATGCAAGTTTTTTAGGGATGGAGGTAATATGAGTACTATTTATATTTTCTATACATGGTTGTAGTCATGTGTAAATGTAATCTTAATATATTTACAATCATTTGGTACACAAGTTATATGCTCTCAGGCCTTCAAATTAAAAATAATGCGTACTTGCTACGAGGACAACATATAAATATTGATAGATAAATATAAAAAATACACCAAGATATGATTATACTATCTTCCTACATACATTTTGAAAGATCGATGGTCATGTCAATATTTGCATCAACTACTAAGGATAGAACTAGGTACAAAGGTATTTATACATGTTGTAAATATAAAAAATTCTATGCAAAGCCATTTATGTATTTATAAAGATGCATTAGAAGAACTAAAAAATTGTATAATGTATAGAAAAATTACATCACCGGTTCTAAATGTCATCCATATAAGGAGTTTGAAAGAATATATGACACTTTTAAAAGTTTAAACTTGTAGAAAAATGAGAAAAAAATTTAATTGCTTATTTTTTAAAATATTTTTACAAATTTATGGATGGAGTCTTAACTTTAACTCTGTGAAGTAGGATCAATGAGTGAAAAAATATGTGCAAAGAAGCTTTCAGTAAGTATCAAACACTTGATAAACTATGTATCGTATAAATTACCTTACCCTAAAATCTAAACTTGTAGAAAAGTATTTAATCAATACACATATTTAAATTATCTAACAAAGTTTATAAAAAGGAGAATCAAATCATAATATATTATCAAAGATAAGGTGACCTAAAAATATCTTAAATATCCTTCTCTATCAAGCATTTATACATAATCGATAAAATTTCACAAATTAAAAAATAAAGTTCAACAGACCCGTGCATCGCACGGGCTAAAATCTAGTATTATAAATGACAAAAGACAATATAAACTTTTTTGGACCATTTACTACACATTCATATTTATTTACTATAAAACTTAAATAGATTAATTGTAAAAAATCATAAATATTACTCCCTCCGTTCCACTATAAGTTGCTCTTGTTGCCATTTTCGTCCGTCACACTATATGTTGCTCATTATTTTTTTACTCCCTCCGTCCCAGAGATGTTTTCACCTCTGGGATGACACAACTTTTAAGAAAAATAGAGTGTTGTGTAAAGTTATATTATTAAAATAATGAGATTAATTGGATTGTGAGGATAAAGTTAAAGTAATAATTTCCATTTATAGGGTGTGAAAACAATTATGGGACGGACGAAAAAAGAAAGTGTGAAAACAATTATGAGACGGATGGAGTACCTTTTTTGGACACTACTATTCACTTCTTTATTACTATTCCCTCCGTCTTTCTATAAGTTGCTTATGTTGCCATTTTCGTCCGTCTTTCTATAAGTTGCTCATTGCTTTTTTACCTTTTTTTGAAACTACTATTCACTTCTTTATTATTATTTTCAATATTTTTTACACTATTTTCATTACTTTTTCACCTTTTCTATCACATCACTCATACTTTTTCACTTTTTCTATCACATCACTTATACTTTTTCACTTTTACCTTAATTCGTGTGCCCAAAAGCAACGAGCAACTTATAGAAATACGGATGGAGTATTATTTTCAATATTTTTTATACTATTTCCATTACTTTTTTCACTTTTCTCCATCACATCATTTATATTTTTTCACTTTTCTCCATCACATCACTTATACTTTTTCACTTTTACCTTAATTTGTGTGCCAAAAAGCAACGAGCAACTTATAACGGGACGGAGGGAGTATCATTTTTATCAATTACAATTTTTTTTTTGCAATTTAATGAATCATATTTTAAAGTTTTTTAATTTAAAACATATGACATAGTATTCCGTCAATAATTAAATATAACATGTTTGTGGAATAATGTCTTATAGAGTCCACATACGTATCAACAAAATAAAATTATAATTTTTATAGTGAGAATATTATCCTTAAAATATGTTTTTACTTTGAAAGCATTAACTAAAAAATATTTTAAAATTGTTATTTTTTTAAAATAATTTTATTTATTGATGTGCACGTATGCTATATTTTCAGCAGTGATGCTATTGAATTATTAACAGCAAATTATATTAAATTCCAAAACTTAAAAAAATTATGTGTTAAAGTGTAAAAGAAAAAATTAATATTTTGGATGTATTTCGTACCAAGCACGTTTTTTTTATTTTAATGTCTTACACTAATTTATTTAGGGGACGTTTGGTATGAAAATTCTTCAATGGTAATAAGAATGATGATAAACAATATAGTAATTATAATAGATAATGAGAACAAATGAGCTACACAATATTATTTTTCCTTCTAAATAAGATAATCATCACCCAAATTGATTAACCTCTCCTCACCTTATAATTGACATCCTCAATCAATCCCTCATACCACTACTAACAACTTTTTTTTTTGTCTACTTTTTCCAATATTGAAGCACAACATTTATGATTTAACCACCATGAACACAAATATTCATTAAACATATATAAGGGTAAAGAAGAAAAATAAAATTTTATTCCCATTATAATTGAAGAATTTGAAATAAGCGTCCACTTACTATTAAAAATTATTAATTTATGTACACTTATAAATATATCATTATTTTATTCTAGAGATTTGAGGGAGTAATTAGTACTTTCTCTATCCCCCAATATTTATTTCTATTTTCTATTTTTGTCTGTCCATCAAAAATACTCTCTTCGTCCTCTTATAAGTTTGTTGATATGGCGAACTAATACGTCGGTTCCAGAAATAATCCCCAAGGTTTGCCAGGTCACCAGAGCCCGTCCGAGCTGGAGAAGGTCCAGAGCTCGCCCGTCTGTGGGTACACCAGAGCTCGCCCGATACCCTGGAATCTGGTCAAGGCTCGGGAGCTCGCCCGACCTACCGAAGCTCGCTGGGAGCTCGCCCATGAGCTCACTTGTTAGTCAATAGGACCCCGATGGCGCGCTCTTTTTCCCTCCGTCCGGTTTATCCACAAGGGTGATTTACGGCGAGATTTTTAATGAGGCCCATCTAGTCTAAGACATAGTAGTAGGACGAGGCGTGATAGGGGAAACAGTGTGAGAGATCGAGACGAGGGTAAGGAACCCTCGTCAACACCGGAAGCCACATAGGCTCGTAAGGTGCCGTCTCACACTCACACACCTATAAATAAGACCTCTCTTGTACTATTCAGGGACACTCTCTCACAATTCTGAAAATTAATACAATCCCTACTGCAATATTTCTCTCTCTAAACTCTCTACTCTCCCTCCCCAAGAATATTAATTCAAAGATTATTGTTTGATAGGATTAATCCGTCGTAAAGTCACATAAACAAATACGATTAACAAATTCTATCAACAAAGTTGCTCATAATTTTTGGACACTATAAAAATATTGATATAATACAGGTGATGTGATAGAAAAATGTGAAAAAGGTAATTAGAATAATGTAAAATGTATTGAAAATAATAATAAAGAAGTGTAGTAATTTTCAAAAAAAATAAAATAAATGAACAATATATAATGAAACGTACGAAAATAATAAAATAAGCAACTTATAATTGAACAGAGAGAGTATTATTATTATCAAACTCACAATTTATAAATAAATACTTTATTTTTTATAGTGGATTTCACAATTATTTTCCAGTATACTTACTTCATTTATTTTATCTTTCTTTTTGTAATTCATGCTCACGAGAATAAATTTGAGAGATACATAGAGTAAAAAATAATAAAGTTTAAAAAAAAAAAAAAAAGGCTCGCAAGAACTTGAAAATTAAGTAATCAACTATTTCTACACCATTCGAGACGGTGTAGCAGTATATTCGCGAGAGTATGGATTCGAAGAGCAATTCTCAGATGAAGGTGGTGGAAGGAGAGTATGGATATGTTCTCCAAGATGTGCCTCATCTGACCGACTACATCTCTAATCTCGCTGTACGTTTTTAGTTTTCCGTTTCGTATATATACACGAATCAATCGGTATCTACGGTTTTGTTTACTGTGTTTGTGTATATGTTGAATGATTAATGATGCCTGCTGCAATTTTGAATATCATCTTGTGGTTTCATGGCGTGCATTGTTGCGCGATTGAGTTTTTGGTGGATTTTGTTCGACGATGATTTTGTGTAATTATGAAAAAAATTTGTGTTTGGCCATTTGGGGAAGTTGAGGAAATGTCGTTTTGTTTCGATTGCAGAACTTCGGTTTTCAACACTCGGTGATGAGTGATGACTGATGACTTCTTATATGAATGCATTTAGTTTGTAGGGATCATACAAGAATTTAAATTTCTCATACAATGAACACAACATGCTGTGAAAATATGCTAAATTTGTCAAAATGAACTAAGCACGTTTAACAAAAAATTCCCCTTCATATCCCCCCCTTTCTTTTTATCTGTTTATCCCCATATTACGGTAATAGAACCTGAATTATCTTTTTTTTTTTTTAACAAAACACCGGCTTCTGTTTGAGTTCAGGTTGATTTTCTGATTGAAGCTGATAAAAGAATTATCTTCTCCCTCCTAAAAAAGAAAAGTAAATCTATTTTCAGAGCTTTGGACTGTGACGTGTTTTGAATTAAGATACATGAGTATTATACACCTGAAGAAGTGTCCACTGACATTCGTGCTGTATTTATTTGCAGACATATCCCAATCCTTTACGCTCTAATCCTGCTTATTCAGTTGTTAAGTAAGTAATCCTTACATTTTACCTCATTGTCTTGTGGCATATGTCCAAATTTCTTAAGTTGTTTACAGTAAAACATCTGTTACATTTCTTATGATTTCAGGCAGTACTTTGTCGATATGGATGATAGTGTACCTCAAAAGGTGGGTTCCCTATGCAAAGTTATTTGTTAAGTCAGTCTGAAATAAGGTCTTAATTATATTGCTGCATTGTGCTATGCGCTAGTAGTCAAAGACTAAAAAATTACTATGTTTTAGTTTTCTTGGACCAAGTATGTTTAGTTTGATGACATCTTTATAGGTGGTTGTCCACAAGAACACCCCAAGAGGGATACATTTCCGGCGAGCTGGACCCCGTCAAAAAGTATGCCTTCCTTTCTACATGTTTTCGAATAATAGGAGCTGGGAATCCCAGAATTGAAATGCATCAATGTTACACAGGTCTATTTTGCATCAGAAGAAGTGAATGCTTGTATCGTGACATGTGGAGGTCTCTGTCCTGGCTTAAACACAGTGATCAGGGAGATTGTGCATAGCCTTGATTATATGTATGGTGTTGAAAAAGTCCTTGGAATTGATGTAAGTGTGTGATTATTGGTGATGCTTAAGGAGGTGCTCCATAGATTGAAACTCTGATATATTGTCAAGTACTGCTGTTTCAGCTTCTTTTAACAGCTCTGAGTAGAAAGTTCTCTAAAATCCATGTAACACATCGTGCTTTCCATTTCTTTGATGCATATTTAAAAGTATAATTCTAAATCTCGTGTTTGCTCTATTTAGGGTAGTACTGCAACTGCTTTAATGATTTATTGTCTCATAAAGCAAACTCTTTTCTATTAGGGAGGCTATAGGGGGTTTTACGCAAAAAATACCATTACTTTGACACCAAAGTTTGTGGATAACATACATAAGCGTGGTGGGACCATTCTCGGAAGTTCTCGAGGTGGCCATGATACAATGAAGATCGTTGACAGCATTCAGGACCGTGGAATTAATCAGGCAAGTGTTGGGTTTAATTTTTATTGCAAGAATATCTATACGATGATATGTAGTACGACTTTCTGCTTAGAAATGCTCTATAGTTTCTGTCTGTAATGAACTGCAGTTGGACACTGATGAACACTACTATACTGGCTCAGGTTTACATAATTGGAGGAGATGGCACCCAGAAAGGAGCAGCTGTCATATATGAGGTACTCTTGTTTATAAAATTTTACCTCGAAATGGCTAAAAGATGCATTTCAAATTTGCTTGGTAGTTAATATGGTTTTGTGGCAGTTAATTGAAACCTTAGTAATAAATTATCTCAGTTCCTTTGGAGAAACAGATGTAGAAAGTTCTTTCTTATCCATTGTTTCTACTTAGTGCCTGTTTGCAATCTCTAGTAGAGATTAAAAAAAGTGATGTTAAGTAATTTTTTAGCAAAATAAAGTGATTTTAAAAATGATCAAGAAAAATGTGTTTGCAAAAGAAGTTCTTTTAAAAAGAGTATTGAGTTATTATTTTTTTGGGGAATGTGTAGAAGTGTCTAAGTAGAAGCTAAAAGTTAAAAATTGTTGCTTGGCCAAAAGAGTTAATAAGCACTTAAAATAGTGGTTGAAAACATGTTTTAAGAGCTTTTTTTCAAAAAAAAAATATATAACTTTTACCTTTTGTTTAGAGTTTGCAAACGGGTACTTATTGTCATACATATAATTTTTGTGATGAGTCTTCACATGATGCTGAAATGATTCTCAAACATCAATTTTCACGCTGTGCTTATATCTATACAATCTTTGCAATTATGCTGTGCAGTTCATCATAAACGATAGCTGTTTCTTAAGTTTCAGTTTCAGTTCTTGATTAGTGTTCATTATACTGTATTTATAGTCTGTGCAGTTCCATTTTCCAACATAAATGATCATGTTGAGCTCTCATTTTCTGGTCTGCAATAGTACATGCTCAAAGTTTCAGACTTCAGGAGATATCCTCATTACCCTGTGTTTGTGTTATAGGAACTCCGTAAGCGGGGGCTAAAGGTTGCAGTTGCTGGGATTCCCAAGACAATTGACAATGACATA
The DNA here is from genome assembly GCA_026898435.1 of Prunella vulgaris. Taxonomy (NCBI): domain Eukaryota; kingdom Viridiplantae; phylum Streptophyta; class Magnoliopsida; order Lamiales; family Lamiaceae; genus Prunella; species Prunella vulgaris. The sequence continues at coordinate 68,398 of JAPKLY010000054.1, read as the reverse complement.
CCGGTACCTGTCGTTCTTTATTTGTATTGGGTTCCTTGTATGGACTTATCTAGAATTCTAGATCATATATGGTTAACTTGGAAAGGGTAAGTCAAAGTTAGAAAAGTTTCACAATTAGCATTGCATTTCTACATTAGTTATTTTCTTTCACCCAATATACTTGAATTTATGTTTAACTACCATGTAGGCTATATTAATAATATCAAACCTATATTCCAAATTTCGGGGTGAATCCATGACTTTCTTGCATCATAAGCAAGTGAACTTAAAGTGGATTCCATCTTCTGATATTTGGTCAAACTGCAAGGGGAGTTTATGGACTCAGGTGTTTTCTACATAAGAATTTCTTTCTTTCCATTACCGTTATCAGGTTATTGACAAGTCATTTGGTTTTGATACTGCTGTCGAGGAAGCTCAACGTGCCATTAATGCTGCACATGTAGAGGCTGAGAGTGCAGAAAATGGGATTGGTGTTGTGAAACTAATGGGCCGCTACAGTGGTAAGATGAATATACAGACGCCCGAAATTTAGCAGCAATATTTTATGTGTTTTGGTGTTGCATTTCTGCCTATGTTTGTTGAATATAAGATAATATTAACTCCTCCCTTATTTCTAAAGGTGCATTTAAAGCAATAATATGAACAAAAAGTAAGGCGGCCATTTCAAATAACAGAAGCATCTGGATATTTTGAGAAGTTATGAATTGCTTCATATTTTAAGCTTAAATTACTTATTGAATGAAGTATGTCCAGGCTGGCATTTTCGTAGTATCCTCTAACCATTTTGAACAATTTGTATAGGATTTATTGCAATGTATGCCACGCTGGCTAGCCGAGATGTTGACTGTTGTTTGATACCGGAGTCACCTTTTTATCTAGAAGGAGAAGGTGGACTTTTTGAATATATTGAGAAAACGCTTAAAGAAGATGGACACATGGTCATTGTTATTGCTGAAGGAGCTGGCCAGGATCTTCTCTCTGCTAAAGATGAACAAGATGCTTCAGGGAACAAGCTACTTCAAGATATTGGGCTGTGGATTTCTCAAAAAATAAAGGTGTGGGTCATGTTATTAATAGTCTAAGAAGAATACTCTCTGATAGAAACATGTGAACATATAATAGAAAATAATTTCAATATATAGGCATCGTCAATTTATGTGCTCATGCATGCGAATTAGGTAATATATTTTTGTGACAAAAAATCAAAATCAGTTTTATTGAGTGATCAGTGATTTATGTTTCCTATCTTTTGCCCCAGAGTAGAGATTACGACACTGAGTTTACTGAAAGATATATTATGTTGATCGATTGCTCGATAAGTCATTTCTCTCATTTTACAGGAACACTTTTCAGAGAAAAGCAAATTTACAATCACTCTAAAACACATAGGTTGGTGCAATCAAGGAACCTCTGTATTGTATTTATTTCAAATTTGAAACTAATTCCATGTTTTCGTAGACCCAACCTACATGATCCGAGCTATTCCTAGCAACGCATCTGACAATGTGTATTGCACACTCCTTGCTCAAAGTGCTGTTCATGGAGCAATGGCGGGTTTCACAGGCTTCACGAGTGGGCTTGTCAATGGCCGGCATGCATACATTCCTTTCAACGTAAGTTTAGTTAGATACTTGCGCATCAGCTAGATATTCATTTTCCAGTTAGCAGCTTGACATTTGAGATCCCCTAATATAATAAAGCAGGTACTTTTTGTCTGCCAGTAGCTTGTTGAAATGGCATGACATTGAGGGGATAAGATTTTCCTGGAATCTAGTTTTCTACGTAAAGTAGGAACATATTTTTTTCTCTTATTAGCCTAAACTCCTAGACTTTTGGAAACATAATGCAGTTTGGCCAAAAATACAAAGAAACATGAGTTCCTTTAATAGTCGAAGGAAATCCCATCTGTACAATCCACACAACTTGCCCCTTAATTTTGCACACTGTGCAGCAATGTTCCCTTTCCGGATCCACTTAATGTTGGGGTGTATCATGCTGTGAATTTGGTATCATATGAATGTGACAGAAAGTGTTGCTGTCTGCTTTTTGCAGCGTATTACTGAACAGCAAAACAAGGTTGTCATAACGGACAGGATGTGGGCAAGACTTCTGTCTTCAACTAATCAACCAAGCTTCTTGAGCCCTAAACAGATGGAGGAGGCCAAAAAAGATGAGGAACCTCAATCCCAGTTGCTGGACGATGCCACAAATTGTGGAGATGGGAAAACAGGTAAAAAAGGCACCGGCAAAAATATGAAATAGAAGCACTTGATACACGTAGTCGTCTTCCAACGTACAAGATTTGTTCTAAACTATTGAGTTAATGGGGTCATGTAGGAACAAGTATCACGTTTACTGATCTGTTAAGATGCTTTGGCTGCGGGAAGTGACGTTTAGTGTTGCCTCTTTTCTTTTCTTTTTTTGAAGTAGAGATACGCATGGATACTTAGATTTTTATAACACGTGTTTGGTCATTGGTAACTAGGGGTGTTAAAAAAGATCGTAACCGCTGGTTCGAACCGACGGTTCGACAGTTCTAAACCGGCGGTTCAAAAAACCGACGGTTCGAAACCGTGGAACCGAACCGAAACCGGTATATAGACGGATCGGTTTCGGTTCAAGTTCCAAAGAACCGCCGAACCGGCGGTTAGGCGGTTACGGTTCAAATTTAACCGATAGTTACAGTTCAAACTTATAATTTCCTAATTAGTTTGTAAATTGTAGTGTTAGTAACGTAGTATAGTAGTATTACTATAATTGTTAGTTGTTACTTGTTTATTGTAATTTATAAATTATAATGTTAAGTGCAAGAATTCTATCAATAAAATTTAATTTCAATTCAATTTGAACTTGTATAGTTGTGTAATTATGTAAATTTTATATTTTGTAAGTTGATAAATTTTAAATTTAATCAAAAGAATTACAACTATTTAATTTTATAGATCAATAATCATATTTATCATTAATTATAATTAAAGTAAAATATGTAAAAAAAAAAAAACTGTAAAACCGGCGGTTCACGAACCGGAACCTTAACCGCCTAACCGCCGGTTCGGTTACGGTTCCATTTTTTTTGGAAAATCGTAACTGGCAGTTTCAAACCGTAACCGGCGGTCCGAACTGTTCCAACTGTTTAAATGGTAACTATCAAAATACGGGCACTTTGTTTTTTTCTTTCATTTAGGCCCTGGATATGGTGTGAGCTAGAGCTAGTTATCACAGGATGCTCTAATTTTATCAGAAGTGAAGCATTTAGCTTAATCCAAATGCTCACTTGCCAACTAAGGAGTTGTATTTCGTGTATCAGGAAATGAATTGGAAACCATCTAACTTGGGTTTGGATTCACTATTGTATTTCGTGGATTCAACTAAAAAGGTTATTTCTCATTGTTGCATATTGAATAATTTGGGGATGGATTTCAAACTGGAAAAGCCAAGGATGATCCTTCAACACATCGTACAAAGAGTTTCATACCTATTAATCCACATTTGGTCCACTAACTTAATCATTCTCAATGGTGAATTGAGAACGAGACGTTCCCTCAAAATTCCATGGTTCAAGATCGGCCATTAAAAATATATGCGAACATTATTGATTTCCATTAGCACTAGTGTATGCTTTTATCTCAAAGAATGCATAGAAGGTGGTTAAAAGGAAATACACACAGCAGCAAACAAAAAAGGAATGCATTTCTGGACAAGCTAAATCATACAACTCAATTCAAACCGATGATTGAAACTGTTGCAAAATAGAAAAATGACACTACGAATCCTTCGTTACTGTACAATCGGATGATGGATGTCGCTCATTTTTTGGCAGTAAAAATGGGGGAAGAAATGAAGGGACCACAAAGGCCAATACCAAACATACCACTACTAAAACCACAACATACCAAGCCTTGTGAGGAATTCCCAGCAACAATTCATCACAAACTGCCATGAAGATTAACAAATGTCAGGAGAATCACATTAGGCCATAGTTTATTAGACTGTAATTGTATGTACACATTATGGCAAGTAAATATATTTATATTAAAACTAAGCATCTAAAGTATTGTGCTAAAGGGAAAAAAAGTTGACGAGAGGTTGAGTAACATTCCGAGATATGTCGTATGTACTACTAGATCACTGCAAATGAGCATATGAACATGCAACAATGAGAAATAACCTTTTTTTAGCAGAATAAAAGAGAAATGAGGGAAACCCTTTTTTAAGATTGAAGCAAAAGAGCAAACTGCTCACTGAGATTCAGTGTACGGAATTAGTAACAGTAAACAAAAGCACACAATAAGAAAAAGAAGTTGTTTGTGGTACCTATATTAAATATGACGTGTTCCCTTTCCCGTATCCCTGGTATTGCAACAACCCCTTCGGCTTCCACATTCACCAAAACAGAGATTTTACCCTGAGCCAATGTCAGGAATGGTGAACTTCCATGAAAGAGAATGAGGAAACTTATTTACAGGCAAGACAAAACAATTACAAACCTGTCCAACATATGGAAAGAGTCCATCAGTCTTGAAAATTAATTTTTCAGTATTTAGCAATTTTCTTCCTTGATTCAGCCCGAAGTCTGAAGTACCTCTCTTTAGTTGCAAAGAAAAACTTGAAGGTATCTGCTAATTCTTTAAGCTTAGTGAATGTTGTCAATAAAAAGTGAAATATGACAAGAGAGATAAAATTATTCACATACAGAAGCAGGATATGATATCTTTACTTCGTACCACGTCTGGGGTCTCAATCCTTGCAAGTGATAGAGGCAAGCACCATTTTGTAACGGCAAAGTTTCCTTCAACAGCTCCTCACCAACATGCAAAAGTTTTTCATTAATCCTGTCAAATTTCTTAAAAACTAATGAAAGACGAAAACAAGGAAAACCTATTATTCAACTCATCATCACTAACAAAATACTCTCTTTGTCCTACATTATGTTTCCCATTTTGTCATTTTTGCCCGTCCTACTATATGTTTCTTATTTGCTTTTTTTCTTTTTTTTTTGGAAGCTACTATTCATTCATTTATTATTATTTTCATTACTTTTTACATTATTCCCATTATTTTTTTACTTTTTTCATCACATTACTTATACTTTTTCACTTTTGTCTTAGTCTGTGTGCCCAAAAGCAGTGGGAAACATATACCGAGACAGAGGGAGTATTTACCAATTTCTGACATGTTTAATTTTACATGCGATACAGAAACGAGGAAAAGAAAGAAAAACCGAAAACTGTTTAGTCAATAGGACAAAACGTTTGTCAAGTTAAAAAAGAAGTGCGGCGTCTACGTTTTTCATAAGAACAGAATAAAGACACGTATAATTCCACATCTCTTTTCTATCTTATATGCTCATGTTATCATAAAAACAGCGCAAGTCTTAAGCACGACTACAAAATCAGGAACAAACATGAGCAAACTCATTCCAGTTTCCAATCACTTACATACTTCCACGGCCATATGATAGAGTGATCAGAGAGCATAAGCAAAGCCACCCAAAGCTTTTCATATTTCTAGCCAATCCAAGTTTCTTGTTTCAACTTGATTAGGAATCTGAAAGAACAGTTAGCCTTGAATTCAAACAACATTATGAAAAGATTCGAATGTGCAATTAACTAAGGGGACGTTTGATATGAATTTAAGAAGAAAATGATAATGAGTACCATTAAGGGGTAATCACTATGGGGGTTAGTGATTATCCTTTTCTTTAACATATTTTTATGATCTCATTCGTGTAAATAAATAATACCAAGCACTACTATTAACAATGAATTTTCACAAATCCTCATTCATTCTCATTCCTCACCTTCACTGCCCAAACCAAACGGCCTAAATTATTCTTTACATATACAGCAACATCTATAAATATATAAAAGCAGCAGTAGTTATACAATTGGTTGATGATTTTGCTGGCGAGTGAACAGTCACTCGCTCAACAGTAAAATCGTGACTTGCACTTCCTACATGAACGAGTGAACAGTCAACTTTAAACCATCGTATCCGAATCTAATTTTGTTATTTTTTTGTCCATTCACAGGGACGCCTAATTTTTGGTCACAAAATCGCAAACCGTTTGCAAAAAATGTTGAGCCCTCACTCGCAAAAAATAATTTTGAAACCCTAATAAAATATAATCAGATTCAATTATACCTTCGGTTGACAGCGTGGCGTGGCCGTGGACGGCAGGGGTGCGTCGCGTGTGGCAGCGCGGAGGCGAGGCTGCGACTGTGTCTGATGTAGCGCACAGGCGTGGGCGGCGCCGGCGTGGGAGGAGGCGGCGGTTGAGGTGGAGGAGGCAGCGATACCTGGCCGCTGAAAATTCGTGGTAATGACTGAGGAAGAGAACAAGTCTGCAAGAGTAAAATACTCCCTCCGTCCATGATAATTAGTCTACCTTAGTTATGCACGATTATTAAAAAAAAATTGATATTGATGCATAAAAGTGAGTGTATTAATATAAAAAAATATTAATTATTAATAAAGTATTTGATGTGATGTGTAAAAGTGAGTATATGTGTATAAAAAAATAAAAAAAATAATTAAATTTTTTTCATTTTGAATAAGTAGACTATTTATTGTGGACGGCTATTTAAGACAACGTGGACTAATTTTCATGGACGGAGAGAGTAATGTGTTTAATGCATGTTTGCGGTCTCCGGCAGGAATGAAAAAGTGATTTAAGTGATTTTAAAAAATAATTAAAAAATATGTGTTTGCAAAAAAAAAACTTCTAAAAAAAATATTGAGTATTATTTTATTGGGGAATATGTAGAAGTGCTTAAATAGAAGTTAAAAGCTAAAATTTATGGGTGCGACTATTCATACCCCAAATTCCTCTAAACATACCCAATTATTAAATATATTCAATTTAAAATAAAAAATTAATTTAAATTACTAAACATACCCCATTTTTTATTAATATTTTTTTTCATTTTTGATCTATTCTTCTTCTCTCTTAATTCATGTTAATGATTCACAGTGCATCGCCATTTTTAAGAAATGTGAACTAAAATTTTGCATTGTCATTTTATCTGCTGCAACCGAATAAAATTTTAAAAGAATTCACTAGACGAATGTCATGTCTTCTTTTCCACTCTCTTCAGATCTCACGGAGCTTTATTTTTTTCCGCCTGAAAATCACCATTTTCCTCATAAAAAATTCCATAATATCCAACATTTATGTATCGTCATTGAAAATATATAATTTAGATTAGTTTGATGTCACTAACAAAGCATAAAAAATGAGATTGAATTGATCGTAGAATTGTAGAATATTTTCAAAGATGATTGGACTCCATGCTAAATTTCAAAGATGATTGGACTCCATGAATTTAGCAGTTAGGACGTGAGAGAGATGAAGACTATGTCAAAATTGAAAAAAAAAATATTAATAAAAAATGGGGTATGTTTAGTAATTTAAATAATTTTTTTTTAATTAAATATATTTAATAATTGGGGTATGTTTAGAGGAATTTGGGGTATGAATAATCGTACAAAAAAATTATTACTTGACCAAAAGTACTAATAAACACTTAAAATAATAATTGAAAACATGTGTTAAGTGTTTTATTTAAAAAAATAAACACTTTTACTTTTAGTGTAGAATTTGCAAACAAACACTTAGTAGCATATAAAGTAACAAAAGAAAAGAAGAGATTATGTGTGTTTAATGTTAAATAAGTTTTAAATATTAAATAAAAAAAATTTTTTTTAACTTTTGTTAAAAATAAATATATATTTTTAGGTGTATAAAAATTAAGGTTGTAGAAGTCGGAAATCAATAATCAGACGTTTTCTTTTTGCCGTCTAGCGTCTAGGCAACAGGCTAGTTTTTTCGTTTTTAATTTTTTTAAAATATAGAAATACAAATTTAGGACCGCCTAGAGCTGACTAGATCCGAAAACGCAAAAACTTGTCGATTTAGCATAAATCGGGGCGATAAGAGGACGCTTAATGCCTAGACTGCCGCCTAGACCGATTCATGCATCACTAATAAAAATAGCATTGGAACATTTAAGTAAAATAAGTTGAAAATAGAGTTGGAACGAAACTAGTGATTATTTTGAGGTAAATGGATAGTAATATGTACTTCCTCTGTCCCACAAGAATTTGCACACTTTTCTTATTTGGACATCTCACATAAATTTGCACACTACTAAAAAAAGAAGCATTAATTTACGTGTACACTCACAAACCTATACATATATGACAAACACTTATATACAAATTTCTACGGATCTAAGATCCGTAGAAATATCCATTTTTGAAAATTCGCGGGTCTAAATCGGGTCGGGTCGAATTTGAGTATTTTTTTCCAAAATTCGCACAACTTGTGATTTTCGCTCCCAGGTATGTTACAGTTGGGGCAAATGCATGTTACTTTAAGGCAAAACGTGTTGTACAACCAGATTAAATGTTGTTTTCTACACATTTATTTATTTTTGTAGAAGTAAATATTTTTCATGCAATGTAACATATGTATATGTTACATTGTATGTGTAACACATATTTATTCTTAATAAAAATACATTTTATCCTATAGTAACACATATATACTCATATAATAACACAAATTGAGAAACAAATATGTGTTAAAATTAGAGTAAATATGTATTACTGCAAATTTATGTTATAATTGGAGTAAATATGTGTTACTGCAAATGTGTGTTACATCTAGAGTAAATGTGTGTTACAATTAGAGTAAATGTGTGTTACAATTAGAGTAAATGTGTGTTACTGCAAGATCAAATGTGTGTTACTGTATACACAAACATTTATTTATCCTTATAAAAATATATATTATATTTTATATAACATATATAAGGTATTAAATGATGTATTAAAGACATGAATAACATATTATTAACATAAATCAACAAAGAGAATAAAAAATAAATTAAGTAACACATATTTATACTTGCAAAAATACATATTTTATTTATAGTTACTTGAAAAGTAAAAAAAATTATTTTTTTAAGAATTTGTAACACAGATTTTGCCTAATTGTAACATGCCTTTGCCCAAATTGTAACATACCTGAGAGCGAAAAAATATATTATTAACATAAATCAACAAAGAGAATAAAAAATAAATTAAGTAACACATATTTATACTTGCAGAAATACATATTTTCTTTATAGTTACTTGAAAAGTACAAAAAATTAATTTTTTAAGAATTCGTAACACAGATTTTGCCTAATTGTAACATGTTTTTGCCCAAATTGTAATATACCTGTGAGCGAAAAAATATAATATTAACATAAATCAACAAAGAGAATAAAAAATAAATTAAGTAACACATATTTATACTTGCAGAAATACATATTTTCTTTATAGTTACTTAAAAAGTACAAAAAATTAATTTTTTAAGAATTTGTAACACAGATTTTGCCTAATTGTAACACGCCTTTGCCCAAATTGTAACATACCTGGGAACGAAAAAATCTTAAACTACAAGTTGCTCGAATTTTGGAAAAAAAATGTCCAAATCTGACCCGACCCGGTTTAGATCCGCGAATTTTTTAAAAATGGATATTTCTAGGGTAGAAATTTGTACACAAATGTTGTTCTACATATATTTACCTATATGTCACTATTTTATATATAAAATATATTTTATCTTAAAAATAAATCGTCTCATAGAATGCAGATTTCTAACGGAATTGAAGAATTACTTATTTTGAGGTAAATGGATAACGGGAGTTTGGTGAGTCACATGGTTGTTTTTTTTAAAATAAAGGTATTAAGATATTTTTATGTTAAAATGAGTATAAAAAAATTTAAAGTAAAAACGGGTTAAATAATTTTAAAAAGTTGAAAATTGATATTTCAAAAAATTTCCCTTAAAAATTTATGTATTTCTAATAATAATTAAAAAAATAAAGACGTGACCAATCGATAAGAGCGAAAAAGTATAGACCCTGGTTGAAAAATGCCGACGTCTATAATCTCCAAAAGGTGAAATTTAAAAAATAAATAAAAATATGAAAACTGTAAATTGGAACACTGGAATTTCAGCAGAAAACCCCGCCTAAATCTCAAAAACCAAAGAGAAACAAGTTTTGATTCTGTTTATCTCGAATTCTCGATTCTGCTCATCGCCGAGATCGCTCATAATGGTAAGAGCGTACAATTTCAGCACAATTGTTCCTCTATAAAAGTTCTTCAATTTCAACTAGTTGTTCGAATGATTATTTCTTATCCTTGCTGAATTTTCTGCTGTCGCAGTTTTCAATTGCAGCTATTAATGATACAGACTCGCGAAATAATTGGCAGCCATTAGCTCCCACGAAAGAAGCGCAGGCAAGTTTTTCAGCTTGCTATACTCTTCCTTTGGCTGCGACTATTGATTAATCTGCAAGTTAGGTTTCATTTATTTAATGTTTAAAAAGTTGGAGAAATTCTGATAATTGAGTAAAACTCCTCTTTTTAAAAAATTTATAAAAAATACTTTACTTTGGCTCATGTGCATTGATCCTTGCCTGAATGAGTATCCATTTATTGGTGGAGGTATAATTTTGGTGAGGTTAACGGCTCAAATGGCCCTAATGATTCAGGATACATCAAGGAAATTGTTGCTTCCCCTATTCAGCTAGTTTTGTGCATGAAGCATGAAATATTAGTCTCACCTCTGTCGGATGAGAAATTCCTAGAAGTATGATTTGATGTTTATAGAATATTCGTATCTTAATAAGTTGGTTTTTGCTCTCCCAGGAGTATCATTTATCTCAGTTGTATCATGATGGACTTCTGAGATTACAAGCTAAAGAATATGAAAAAGCTCGGGAACTTTTAGAGTCTGTATTAAAAGATCCTATGGTATCAAATGCTCAGGTTCTGTGTACTGAGACTCACTTTCATGTCGTTTTATTGGTTCGTTACATATTTAGCTTCTTTTAATTTTTTCCAGCTTACTCTCTTGTTGGTTCAGGTGGAAAATAGTGCAAGTGATGGTCACCTTTTACAACTCAGGTTTTGATGCACACATACACATTTATTTCCTATAGCTGTTCTTGTCATGGTTATAATTTCCCATGCCTTATGTATGTTATGCAGATTAACTTGCCTTAGATTCTCTTCCCCATCTCCCTCTCCACAACACACACACACACACACAAATAAAGAAGCACATCCAAGGCATTCGTATATTATAAGATCCATTATGTCTCTTTCAGTCAGTCATATGCCTTTGAGTTGGTTAAAGGATCCGTCCTCAACATTTAAATGCAAATACTCACTTAGTTGTGATTTCGAGCGTGTGATCATGTGAATTTTGTTTTTAACTATTAAAGGGCTTGATATATCTAATATCTTTCATCTGGTCATGCCACTTTTCCTTAATGATTCCCTTTATAATATTTTGAACAATGTGGTCCTCCATTCATAGTCTCTAACTGTGAACTTATCCTTATGATAATTTGTCAAATGTCATGACTGAGTCTTAAATATAGGGTGCTTTAGTATCTGTTTTTGGCACAGTTGGTCTAAGCTATTCCATTACTTTAGCATCCAGTAATTTTTTTAGTCTTATAGAAAACTTGAGCAAGGTATTTTTACAATATTTATTAGTTACACACTGATTGAATTGTATTATATATCTTTCCTTTAGCTGAAGTTTTTTAGGTTCCTGCAGATTTTTGGTATTAAAAAACCTTGCTGCAGTTTTTCTTCAACAAGGCCCTTTCTATTATGAGAATGCTCTGCATTGCTATCTTCAAGCTGTAGATATTGATAACAAAGATTCTGTTATCTGGAACCAATTAGGAACACTTGCTTGCTCCATGGGGCACTTAAGCGTCTCCCGTTGGGCATTTGAGCAAGGACTTCTCTGCAGCCCTAATAACTGTAAGCATATTTTATAACTCTCCATTAAAAACCCGCATTTTCTGTTTCTTCTTTGTATTATCCTAATTACTCCTTGTTTGCTATCTCTGCAATTCCATTTCCATAGAACTATGTTATAGCATTCATTTATAAATATGCAGGGAACTGCATGGAGAAACTCCTAGAAGTTTTAATTGCAATTGGTGATGAGGTGGCCTGTCTTTCTGTTGCAGAACTAATATTAACGCACTGGCCATCACATTCTCGTGCTTTGCATGTCAAAAATACCATTGAGGCCTCTGAGCCAATTCCATTTACTCCAAGAGGTATAGATAAACTGGAACCTAAACATATACGTCTGAAATTTCCAGAAAAGAGAAAAGCGGCGGATGAGAAATTAGATGGAATCTCAGCAACTAAAAAATTGAAGCACAGTATTGAAGTACAACTTCCAGAAGTGTCCTGGATGTCTCTTGTTGGTGAACTACTGGAGATCTTACGCCCTTTATCTACTTCTGGTTCGGAGCCTGCTGGGAGGTACATATCTGGGGATGTTAGACTAACCATACACTTGCCTCAATCTGCATCAAAATTAACAGGTTTGCTTGAAAACAAAGAATTTACACACACGCCAGCTGGTCCAGGCATGCCTTCTGATAATTGCAACTCTGTAAGTGAGAAAGAAGGAACCGTATCTGAAGAACAACCTCAAGAGAGAAGAAGCAGTCGCCTTGAAAGGCTTAGGAGTCGTAAACCAGGGAAAGAAGAATCGGACTTTTTAACCAATAAGGATCCTGCTAAAGTTGTGCAGAAGTTTCTGATGCCTGTTTTGGTAGATGGAACTGGAACTATTAATTGCAAGCACAACTCTAATCCTTCTTCTCATAGTGCTGTAGCAGTGGCTGATTCACGAAACTCAGAATCTGCCGATGTCATTGAATTTATCCAGAATAATTCCAATAACTTTGGTGCTTACCACATGTGTTACTTGCTTTTAGAGAAAATTGCTAGAGGAAGCATTTTATATCAGGATGGGATTGCAAAAATTTTGGACTTGGAGAAGGTCACTAGGCACTGGGGTAAGGAAAGATCTCCTGAATGTAGTCTTTTTCTTTCAGAGTTATATTATGACATGGGGTTGCAGAAATTTGAATCGTCACCAATAAGCAGTTCCCTGTCAGAGGCATCCTACCACATTTGCAAGATTATAGAATCTGTAGCTCTAAAATGTCCTTTTCATATCACTGGGAGTGGTGATACTGATAGCCCAACGACATATGTTTCTGAGCTGCAAAATTCACTGGACAACTCGTCATTGTCAAGAAGCAACTATTGTTTTTGGATACGCTTTTACTGGTTAAGTGCGTGCCTGTCTCTATTGGAAGGTGACAAAGAAAAAGCCCAAAAGGAATTTTCCAATGTATTGACTCTTTTCTTGGACAGGGATAAGATAAACCCTCTTGGTTCTATTTGTTTGCCACACTGCAAAGTGATTAAAAAGCTGACGGTTGATAGTGTCATTCATGAAATGAATTTGATCGAGGTTAATTACTTGTTGAAAAACTCTGTGGGTGAGATGCTTGAGAAAAACATGCATGCTGAGATTACTAATATGCTTGCACCTCTCTTAATATTGGCGGAAGATGTCAGTGAGCTAAACGATTGGGATACTGAAGTTAAAGGAAATAATTCAGTAGAGCTATCTGCCTTAGATGTTTTGATCAAGTCATGTGAACTGGTAGAACCACTGGATATGAATGTCTACTTGAATTGTCATAGAAGGAAACTTCAAATACATTTAGCTGGAAGTCCTCCCGAAAATACTCCAGGTTTAAGTACAATTTCATCATCCGAGAATCAATCAAAAGAAAGCCTAAGGAGCCACTGGATTCGTTTAGTTTCTGACGAGGTGAAGGCTATTTCTCATTCAGCGTCAAAAATCAAGAGCATCATTACTCAGAATGAGAATTCTGTAAGTATTTTAAAAACTAGATACTGCCAGTAAGTTTGATAAATGATTTCTAGCTTGTTCTTTTACAATAATAAAAAGTAATTTATCCTACTGAATGACAAACTTGGTTATATTATTAGCTGTAGCAAAAGGGAAAAGGGGCGGCTATAGCATATTCCCAAACTGATTTTTTTTTTTACAATATTGCCATGCTCTATTTTTCTAACAATGTTTTACTATTTTCCTACAGATAAATATTCCTGTTGCAGCTATTAATGGCATTCTGTCTTTATTGCTACCAATCATGTGCAATATTGCTAATTCATGCTTTTCTAAGAAGACATATGTCCTTGATGCTCTGGAGCCAATCGAGCAAAACGAACTGTGCTATTTTGTTGATGCTGCTATTACATTCTTCAAACTACATCAGTTGAAGTTTAATACTCCAATCAAATCTCAAGTAAGAATGTGCTCTGACTACTGTTAACCTTTTTCATGTCTGATTGCTTAATTGTTGTGCCATTTTTGTTTCTCTCTGACACTTGCATTTAACTATTTATAATATTTCTCAGACTGAGTTGGTTGTGGCAATTCATGATATGCTTGCTGAGTTTGGAATTTGCTGTTCGCAAGGGAATGGTGAAGAACAAGAAGGGACATTCTTGAAACTTGCAATTAAGCATCTTTTGGCCTTAGATATGAAGCTTAAATCTAGCATCCTCTCTCTAAATAGGGGGCAAGAAACAAAAATGGATCACTCTAAAATTTCTGAACAGGTTTCCGATGGTATTTCTCTTGCAGGATCTCAAGATGAATCACACTCCAATATGCTCGATGTGACAGTGAGCAAAACTGATAAGGATGTATTCAGTTCTTCACAAAAAGATACTGTTGACATTTCTATAGCAGAAAGTGTTTCTGGTCATACTGATAAGGAGAAATCAGGGGTAAAATGTGACAGTAATGTAGGTTTTGGGCCTGATAGCATGTGCAGCAGTGGAGAAATGAAAAAAAATCAAACTGAATATGGGAATGAAATAACAGAAGATGAAAGAGAGGAACTTGAGCTAATAATTGACAATGCTTTAGATCAATGTTTTTATTGTTTATATGGGTTAAATATGAGATCAGATTCCTCTTGCAACGAGGATTTGGTAAAGCATAAAAACACAAGCCAGGGGGATTATCAGACAAAGGAGCAGTGTGCTGATGTTTTCCAATACATACTTCCATATGCAAAAGCTTCATCTGTAAGTAGTTTTTAGTGTGCCATCTGGTTTATAATAACTTCACCTACAATTTTAACCTAGTCTACCCTATGATATTGGTAATCAAGAAATGTGCAGGCTGATTGTTGCCCTAAAACATTTTTTCACAAATTTATGTAAGTTTTCACTTTCAGAGAACTGGACTGGCTAAACTTCGAAGGGTGCTAAGAGCCATACGCAAGCATTTTCCTCAACCGCCTGAAAATGTTTTGGCTGGAAATGCAATTGATAAGTTCCTAGACAATCCAGAATTATGTGAAGATACGCTTTCAGAGGAGGCTGGGTCTGAAGGCTTTTTGGATACCATGACGAAGATTGTGTTTTCACAAAATGAATCCACCAAACAGCAGAACACATCATCAGTGGAAGGGTATAATTGGCTCATTGTTTGGTCTTAATTTTAGGTACACAGATTATCAACACGGGTTTTTGTTTATTTGCAGCTCTGACCCGTACCTGGAAGTTTATTGCAATTTGTATTACCTTCTTGCACAGTCTGAGGAAATGAGTGCAACAGACAAATGGGCTGGTTTTGTTCTAGCTAAAGAAGGAGAAGACTTTATCGAGCACAACTCAAAGCTCTTCAAATATGATTTATTATACAATCCTCTGCGCTTCGAAAGCTGGCAGAGACTTGCGAATATATATGATGAAGTAAGATCTTCAAGTTCTTCTTTTATCTGTTAATTTGCCAGGCAAATGGAGTCTGGGTCGGTTATAAAAAATAAAACCTTAATAAATCTCAACAGTGTCTCCTACTCTTCTGGTTTACAGGAGGTGGACCTGCTTCTGAATGATGGCAGTAAGCAAATCAATGTTTTGGGCTGGAGGCAAAATGCTACTTTACCTCAGAGAGTTGAGGCAAGTCGTAGAAGGAGCAGGCGGTGCTTATTGATGACTTTGGCTTTGGCAAAGACCGTAATTCAACAGGTCACATTTTCATTTTTCAGTGGTTCTATCAGAAAATATCAATGTTTTTTTTGAGTATGCATTCATGTAGTCATGCAATGAGAACTAGGATTGTGAAAACGATTTTGATTTTATGTTTATGTTAAATCTAAATGTCCCAGAAATGGATAAAATAACTTCTGATGGTAAACTGACTTGACACAGTTAGAACTTAGAACTCTACCTCTTTAGTTTGGGCTGTTCTTTCAGTGGATAATTCTGCATGAATGGTTCCGCCATATTATTTTTTTAATTGAGTTGCTTGTCAATTGTGCTTGAATAAATGATTTTGCACCAACTATGACTCACTTCACTCACCAATTTTGTTCAGGCTGAGATTCATGAGTTATTGGCATTAGTGTACTATGATGGTGTTCAGAATGTTGTGCCATTTTATGATCAAAGATCTGTTACGCCCTTAAAAGATGCAGCATGGAAGATGTTCTGCCAGAACTCTATGAGTCATTTCAAGAAAGCCTTCAAACACAAGTAAGGTCCTTTTCATTTGATTTCTCACAATTTTTATGTGTAATGTTTTGTGGACTTAATATTGAAAATATATGTTGATAGGGAAGATTGGTCTCATGCATTTTATGTCGGGAAACTCTATGAGAAACTTGGATACTCTCATGATGTACCATTCTCGTACTACGCCAAGGCTATCGATTTGAATCCATCAGCTGTAGATCCATTCTACAGGATGCATGCATCACGGCTGAAGTTACTCTACAAATGTGGGAAGCAAAATGAAAAAGCTTTAAAGGTGCAATTTGTCCTTTCTTCTTTCAAGGCTAGTTTGATTTTTATTTTAGCATTTTGTTTTGCTATTAGTACGCTATTTCTATTTCAGAAATTGGCGCACACTCAATTACTGGTAAAGAAGAGATCAGCATAAACATAAGAAAATATATTGTAGTTGCAGTTATATGCATATTTGCAAGCTATTAAGTTTTCAATATTTGATCACTTTTTGAATCTAAGAAACTTTTAAGAGGTTGGTTTTGTTTCAGGTTGTTGCTGCATATTCCTTTTCTCAATCAGCCAAGGAAACTGTAACAAATGTTTTTGGTTGTGAAAGTTCAGAGTCATTAATGCATGGCAAAGACACAATATCCAATAGCAATTCTGAGGTAGTAGACATCCAGAAATTTGAACAGGTGTGGAATCTGCTGTATAGTGATTGCCTTTCTGCGCTTGAAACTTGCGTCGAAGGAGACCTTAAGCATTTCCACAAAGCAAGATACATGCTTTCTCAAGGGTTGCACAGAAGAGGTGGGGTTGGTGATCTAGAGAAAGCAAAGGAAGAACTCTCTTTCTGCTTTAAGTCTTCTCGTTCATCATTTACAGTAAATATGTGGGAGATTGACAGCATGGTGAAGAAAGGAAGGTACTGGTTCGTAGTTTTTCTCCTGTTTACTGCAAGTGTTGAAGCTAGTGTCCTAAATCTCCTGTGTATTGTAAATGTTGAAGTTACTGTCCCTAAATTTTATTTAAAAAGTTTTAAGAATTTAAAGATCTTATATCAGCACCAGGAAGAATTTATCCTAAACACAGTCGGGTGATATCTCAGGTAATAACAGCTGCGAAAAATATTTAATTGCAGCAAACTTTTGTATTGTGTTTGACAAAGCTCCTTTTAAGTTTCTTATTCCAAAATAACAAAGGTTCCCATTAAGTTGTACTGATTTTGAATTTTAATTTTGTGTTTCCTGTTGTTGAAGAATGCATCACAGTAAGTTAATCATCTGTTTCCTTGTTATATCCAGGCGCAAAACTCCAGGTCCATCTGGGAACAGGCGATGTCTCGAAGTTAACTTAGCAGAAAGTTCCCGTAAATTCATAACTTGTATCAGGAAATACATCTTATTCTATTTAAAGTTGTTGGAGGAGACTGGAGACGTCTCTACCCTTGAACGAGCTTACATCTCTCTTCGAGCAGATAAACGGGTATTGTTAAACTAAAGCCTACAGCCTAATCAAATGTCATAGGTTTATTAAAAATTTCAGCATGCGAATGTCTTTTGTATGACATCAGTTGTGATAGCAAATGTATATTTCTTGTTAAAGCACTGGTACTCCCTCCATCCCAAAGTGCCTTTCTCACTTTCCCTTTTTGTCTGTCCCACAATACCTTTCACGCCCTTAAATAAATCCTCCATAAACTTCACCCTCACAATATCTTCATTTTTACACTAAATGTCATTTCTTTTAGACACACACATACATGCAATCCAACACATTTTTTTATTTTATACTTGAGGTTTACAAAATTACTCGTCGTTTCTCAATTTTCTTAAAAAGTGTGTCCTCTATCTTGTGAAAGGTATTTCAGGATGGAGGGATTTTTTTTTATTTTTTGTTAAATGAGAAACAGAAGTTTTATTAATTAGAGAGAGAATGTCAGGGATGAGAGATCCCTTCCCCTGAATACAAACACAGAACTGCATTTATAGAATGACACATATTTTCTGATTGTTTAGATGCTCACGGCCCATCCATGCCTGAATAGATAGATGTATGATTAGACAGCCATAAATGACTGTCATCCATCCTGAGACAGAGAAGCCGTCTTGCTGTTTAATAAAGATAGGACATTTGCTGCATATTTATAACTAGTCACTTTCTTGCTCTTTTCTCTGAAGGACAACAATCTATGGAAATCCATGAAACTTCATTAGTTGAGATGTTCCTATTAATAAGTCTGTTGTCTGGAAAATACAGATTGATATTATCATCTGTAACCACTATCTCTTTCAGCAGACAGCTTTTCATTCTCAGCATAAATAAGAAAGAACACCTTTCTAGTACAATAATTTCTAATTAATATTTATCTAGGAACTGTGATTTATATTAGAGTTGTCAATGCAGTTCTCCTTGTGCCTTGAAGATCTTGTGCCAGTAGCTCTTGGGAGGTACATTAGGGCCCTGGTTATGTCCATATCTCAAGCTGGTACTGGATCGTATACTGCTACCGACCATGTTGAGAATTCGCTAGAGAAAATTTTCAATGTGTTCTTGGAGCAGGTCAACTTGTGGTCGGATATTTGCAGTCTGGCTGAGCTTAAGAGCCCTGAACTGACAGAAAGCAGTCTATACGGGTAAGTGTACAGAAAATTTGTTCAGGATCTCTCTCCCCCTCTCTCTATCTCTCTATTTGTGTGTTAGCAATTGAAGACACGTCTTTCTGGTAATCTATGTCCTTCAACCCATTTTGCCACTTGTATGACAGACCTTGCCTTTTTGTTTTGTTGCAGATATGTGTATCAATATATACAGCTGCTGGAGACAAATGTCAAGGTAGAAACACTTGAAGGAATAAATGAGAAGATCAGGAAACGTTTAAAGAATCCAAAATTATCCAATAGTAACATTGCTAAAGTGTATAGGCATGTTTCTGCTGCCTGGTGTAGAGCTCTTGTAATTAGTATGGCTTTAATTACGCCATTGCATTCGAGACTGATGAACTTATCATTGGGTGGACTGGATAGTGAACAGCTGCTGTGTGTTGACCTGCAATCAGAGGAACTATGGAGTTCAGCCTTTGAGGATCCTAATCATCTTAAGGCCCTCGAAACTAAATGGAACCCTTCATTGTCTAAGATCAAGTGTGTTATAATCAAGAGAGTTCCGGATGAAGATTTGGAAACAGCAGCCACATTGCTTAGATCTTCGTACAATTTCTACAAGGATACCTCTTGTGCATTGCTTCCATCTGGTATAAACCTCTATATGGTGCCAGCTCAGCTGGCTACAGAAATTTATATCCAGCCTGGCATTGATGGAGGCGACTTACTTGACATGAATACTTCACGGAAGCTTCTATTGTGGGCCTACTCGCTATTGCATGGCCATTGCATACATGTGTCGCATGTTATCAAATACTGTGAGGAAAACGCAAAGGTAAGTTGTTGTCTTCTTCCGTAGGTATTCTAAAGTCGCTTCTTTCATTAATGATTTTGGCTCTGGTTGTGCATTGCAGTCAAGGATCAAAAAAGGAAGTGGAGGTTCATCAATTCCAATTACCCCCACACCAACAGCCAGTGCTTTGCAAGCAGGTCCCGTTCAAACTTCCTTGTGCTTCTTAATTATTATTTATTCATTGATATCTCCGAAATAAGTATATTTGGGGTCTGCTGTAAACAATTTTGTTTGTATTAGGTCTCTCTACTTTAATTTGCAATAAGTTTAAACAAATCCCAAAGTGCAGAGACCCAAGTGAGCATAAACATGAATCCAACTCCAAAAAGTCAATTCATTATCTTCAATCTACACTGCAGGTGGAAGTTGTAAAACTAGTGAAGCTGAAGTTCACTCTGAAGCCCATAAACTTGCTACCATGACTTTGCCAGACACCGAGAAATCACCATCCACGTCCCCCCAAAATGACAATTCGAGTAGAGATTCTTTATCTGAAAGACAAGGCAGATGCAGTTCAGGACAACCAGATGGCACCAACACTGCTGTTGCTGAATCATCCAACGACAAACGAAATATTGACTGCAACAACTCCGCTGTCGAAATGTGTAACCTGGAATTGCAAACTGATCAAGCCACCCAAATTTAATCCAACTTTACTTAGAAATCCTTCATTTTTTTAAAGCTGTAGAAGTCATTCATGGACCACATGGTGTATTGGGAGCTGGCCACTTTTAACATTATTGCTTGCTTTCAAATTCACCATGCTCACAGTATTCTCAAATGTTGTAAAATTGTAAATTTACTTATTTTTAGATTTTAATTATATCTTACGGTATTTAGTCTTCACCATCAATCTACATATAAATATCATGAAGCTGTAGTTAAAAATTCTTTTTGGACATTGCGTATGTCAATTTTGAGGGGCACTCATGATCACTTCAACTCTTGTAATAAATTAAAAATGATAAAAGAAATAAAAAATAATTAAGGGTAAAAAATTTTTAAATTTTTTTTATTTTAAAATACGTAAATTTTTATTAGACGAATTATAAGTTAAAATACTAATCTAATTTTTTCCCTTTAGTTGACTTTTTCCTTTACCAGGCTAATCCAGCTTTAACGCCAACATCTGCTAGCAAATATGGGCTGGGTTTTTTCATATGTCAAAAGGTAGGCCCAATTTGGAGCCCAAGAAAGAATATTTGGATTTCAGATAAGGATTTGATCGTCATAGACGTTCAAACACCATAACAGAATGGCTAGCAAAACCATCCAATTTCTGCTCAGAGCGCCCTCGCCGCCGCCGTCGAGGCTCTTCAGCTTAAGGCATTGCCATTTTCCGTTAAATTCAGTAGCTAATAAACGATTCTATGCGGTGAAATCTAGTCTTGAGCCTCCAGATGTACCGCGATTAGCTGAAACAGCTCGGATTTCCCTCACCCCTCAAGAGGTACTAATTGCATTTTGGATTACTTTGTATTAGTGTCTTGTTTTTTCATGGTTCTCTCCAGTAAATTATTCGTTTTGTCTCTTTTTTTTTTTTTTTTTTGTAGGTTGAAGAATTCGCACCTAAAATCCGACAAGTTGTTAATTGGTATCGTCTTCTATATTATAAATGCATCTATATTTGTACGTTTATTTGTTTGTATAATGAGGATTGAAGACTCAGTAGTGTGTGTGTGTGTTAACTTGAAGTATATTATGTTTGATAAATCTAAATCAACGTTGATCATGATTTTGCCACTGGTAATCCAATCAATTGTTAGGTTTTCTACTTCTAAAAATCCTTAAAAATATACAGGAATCTGATAAAGCCTGTGTTGTAAGTCATATTGGTGATGGATGTATATATGATACAGGTTTGGGCAACTTCAGGCTGTAGACCTGCACAGTGTTGAACCAGCGATAATAGCAGGTTATATTTAAAAAAAGTCTCTGTTTATCTTATTTGAAATGGAGAATTTTTCTTTTTCCTCCTAAATCGATACATCCTGCTTTAGGTTCCATTGCCGTAAATTGTCTTTCATACTATGCAAGTAGCAATTAGCATAAGACTCCAATCCTCCACCCTAGAGGTTGTCTTTCATTGTTTCACCCCCTATGACGTACCATTCTAGCTAAGGCATCATCGTATACCTTAGCTTCCCAATCAAAGTGCAAGTATGCATAATATTGCATGTATCCACGTCTTTTTATCCATTGATATTTGGGCGTGTTCCATTTTATGTATACACAGTTTTTCACTTCTTAGTATTTGAATTTATGCATCTATAACTCGGACCCTCCTCCCAAATTCTTGTCTTCCACACCCCCTATGATGAACCAAGGTGGTTGCATAGGCATTGGCTTCCCAAAGTACGTGTTCCATTTTGTGTATCACATCTTTTAATTTATTGTTAGCCTATGTCTTGCTTAAACATGCAAGTAATGATAAATGCATGTGGAGGATGAATCTTTTTTATCGTTAATTCCATTCCCGGTTCCTGTGAACCATGTAAATAACCATGGAAGTTTATCTAAATAGAATTTCTATCTGGGATTCAGATACTGAAGGAGATCACTTACGCGATGATGTGCCTGAAATATTCAGTAACAGGTATCAACATGGGTATGTTTGGTTTAAAGGATAAAATTATCCATCAGTGCATGTTTTGGACGGATAGATAATTTTATCCTTTAAACGAAACACTGTTTTGTTTATATGAACGACTGCCCTAGTATAACGAATAACTTAATATTGATGAATTTACAGGGACTCAATAATTGCAGCTCTCCCAAACTATGAAGAGCCTTACATCAAAGTTCCTAAGGTGTTGACCAAGGAGTGAGCATTGATGCGCTTCAGGTGATTTTCGCACTTCAAGTTTAGCAACATTGACTGTTTAATTGTTGTAAGAACACTATTCTCATTTATTTCTTCAGTGTCCCTAATCCAAAATCATCGGAAATTTGCTTTTCACGAAAGAGTCTCCATTAGCATTTCAGAATTGATCAGATTTTGAGCCACGGGGCACAACTTGGTGGGTGTATTTACTGACGGACATTCACGTGCTACTCTTTGTATTAACCATCGCCAATATATTTTGATTGCCATGTTATATCAACATATTTATGCAAAAGGGTCAATTTCATGCACACCGTATAACTGATAAAAGGATAAAACATGACATCAATTTTGATTGAAGCGTTCAGGTTGTAATTGAAACATGTAGGGTATATACATATCTTAAATTTCATTCATCTAATGCATATGGAAACTTGTGTAAAAGTTTCTATTCAAAAGCAATTATCTTAAATTTCATTCATCTCATGCATATGATGTCTTGTGTAAAACTTTCTATTTGGATGCTTTTATTTTCTCTTATAATTTTATCTTGAAAATTACCGAAAATCTGGGATGCTTATAATTTTATTATCAGCATTAGTTTTGTATGTACTAGGTGAACTGTGCAACTCAAATTCATTTTTAAAAAGTTATGCAAAATATTACTGAAAAGTTACACATGTTATTACTAAAAAGTAAAAAGTATATCTTTAATGGTGTAGCTTTTCTATAATAATTTGTGTAACTTTATAGTAATAAATAGTATAACTGTTTAAAAATACACTTGAATTGCATGATGAATCTGGTATACAAGAGATTTACTTTTAATATCATAATGTATCAAAAAGCAATAAAAAAAAACTTTCCAAGTGATGCTCATAAAGCAGACCAAAATGACTTTTTGTTGAAAATGAATATAAATTTACATATTTTATGGAACCGAATGTTTACTAAATATAATGTTAGAACCTCAATACAACAATGTTATAGACAAGAAATTTTACAATTTTAGAAATTACAAAATTTTAGAAATTACTCCCACAATTTCAATAGTACATTTAATTTTTTTTTTAAATAAGATAATAACATATGAATAAATATGTGAATTTATACACAAATTGATATTTCTCTTTTCAATAACGCACAAATTTTTATGAAATATTCAAATAAAAAAAATATGTAAATTTATGTAAAACAATATAAGATAAGGGGTTTACCAGCGGAAGCAACCAAAGTTGCAAAAACTGGGTTCTTCAATGTCCCACTCAATATTATAAAATTAAATTTTATTAGATAAAAGTAAATTAGGAGCCACGGAAAAAATACCCAATTGATATTTACACGCCAAAATGAATAGAGTGCACAAACATAAGGCTACAAAATAAATGCCTCAACTCTGTAATCTAGTGCTTTCTTTTCTTTCTAAACTTGTATCAACTACTATTCTCTACAATAAAGTAATAAACCCGTTGCAAAAGAACCCATGACAAAAAATAATGGGTGTTCCTGTAGATGGATATATTTGCTCAACAAAATTCTACGACTGCCAGAACAAGTCGAAGTCGTTACTATACAAGGAACGATCCTGAATTTCTAAATTCGCGACATGCCAATTTACGAGCTTCGACTGGAAACATTTACACAAAAGAAGTGCAAAAGGAAAAATCCACCATTCACTTTCATCCCTGCACTCACAGAAACCACGACACACATATGGTATTAGAACCACCGTAAGAGGCAGATGGCCAAAAAAGAAACTCAAATAGATTAGTAGTCAGCTCACATATTCCATGGCTGAAAGTTTGGAATCCGTCCACTTGATTGCGTATGATAGTGAACATAACCGCAAATGAATGCTACAACCTGAGTAAGCAAATAAAGAAGGCTTATTTGCATTTTCACATAACCTAGAACAATGGTGTTCTTGAGAACAACTAATGAAAAAGGATAAGCAAAAGAACGCAGAGGCAAGTTATGATATTCAAACTGAGCTACTCACAATATTTATCAAGGATGTGATGTTCCACAAAGCATATACACGCGCAAGACCTGCTGATCGCCTTGGTCCATGACTGAATAAAGCATTGATTCCAGCGGGAAAGGGGAGCAGGATCCCCAGGGGCATAATAAATAAAACAAGAAAGACGTCTGCTAAGGAAAGTGAATACAACTGCAGCAAAGTGAGCAAAACTAGACTAAAATCTCCTAGAAGCAGGATGGATATGACCAAACCAACCAGATCCTGCAGCATAACGAAGGCACTATCAAAAAATAATTATACACAGACATCTTTTTCCCCTTTATTATTACCATACTCCGGGGAGGGTGGAGTCAGAGTTACCTGATGGCCAATAGGCTTAGCATTGTGAACCAGAAAAGAGAGGACAAAAAATAAATCTCTTTTCTCCTCAAGCACCCTCAAACTGTTAATATCAAGAACACCGCCATAAGTCTTCCTTCTCCAATTACCATCAGCACTTCTTTGAGTTCTACCTAAATAAGTCTTACTTGAACTCCCATCTTTCAGATAGATGCCTGTACCACTGATTCACAAAGACATGTATCAAACAAGAGAAAAAAGAAAAGGGTTACAAGGGTATATTCATCTTATTTATCTACGCAATGTATTCCACTCAACACAACCAGAAATTCTTAAGTAATGTGATTGTACTTCCTATACATGAAAACACTGTGTATATCACCGAATCTGCAGAAATTAATTCAATATCAAAATTGTTTCAACTGAATTTAGATGCTGCCGTGACATCCATGTAATGGAAGACACGTATAGTGCATGAGTCACCACTCAACTAGTTGCAAGTGATACCAGCACTTCTTGGACCATTAAATGAAATGGAAAATTTTAAGATGTGAAAGAGCATAACATAAAGCCCTTAATGACGGAAGTGGCAATAGAACAGCTAGGTAACTTCTTTGTTAAGCGATTATGAATTTTTATTTTCTTGGTCAAAGATATATACCGTGCATGCTGTTCATTTTCAGGTTCTCTGTGGTGTCCTAATGACAAACCATCCATTTCTTCTACAGCATATAGAAGCAGACCATAATGACAACAACCATCAGCTGTAGCATGAAACCAAGCAAGATCCACATGCACCCCATAGCTCCTTAATGCAGGATTCGCAAAAGTTTCGAGCCATTGAAGGACTGGACGGAACTTCGCTCTAAGGCAACCCTTTCTTACCAAGCGTAACTGTGCATTCAAACCAGCCACAAAGCGATACCATGTGGTTGGAGGCACAGCCTGAAAGAAAAGATTCAGTAGAGATATCAGTATTAATGGGGTTACAATGATAACAGAAGTTGCAGAATATATATCTTTTTCCGAAATTTAGTCTCAAACAGACATAGTTTTAATGGGGTTACACACAAACCTGACTCATCAGACTGGTGATGATGTTGTCATTATGAAGTGTGAAAGGAGTCATGTAGCTTCCATCACCTCCAAATAATAGAGACATAGGAAATCTTTGACGGAGACGAGGAGGAAGATCATCCCTCTTTTCATCACCACCAAGAAAAAAGTCAACATATGCTAGCATAAGATCTGGTGTTGCAGCCACCTACAGTTCAGAAACATTAATAGAAGTTATAGCTCAAAGAAATGGCTTAACTCCAACTGACATCCAACAATGAGTCCCAACACCGACAGATCATGAAGGTGTTTGAAACAAAAGATATAGACAACAGTCTGACTGAAATGTCAGTGACTAGAATAAATAAAAATGATAGGTAGCACAATGACATCGTTAAATCACAGCCAACATACTGGGGTCCACTCCAGTAAGAAAAAAGTAGAAAAAGAGAGAGCTCCACCCACCAAAAATATGAGCAAATTGCAAAAGAGATAGAGAGAACCTGATGGAGATATGGAAGTAGAATATTATATATTATTATGTTGAGATCTTCAATTAATTTGTTAGGATTTTATTTAGTATTATAAATAGATGTGTTAGGATCATTGTAAAGGGAGTTTCATTGATGAATTGAATTAGTCCCTATTCGTGTGTCCCTTTCGAGTATTACGTTCCCGCTGAGTCAGTTGGTATCCGGAGTCAGTTCCGGGGCCTCATGATGCCGCCCAACCGTGATGACCGCCAGGTTATTATGTCCCTCCAAGACCAGACATTCAAAAACTAAGGCAAGCTTAATCAATAAGCTGTGAATATGCATGTTAGAAAGAATGAAGAGGAGAGGAAGAATGTTGGATATTAACTGAGTTCGCTAAACTATTAACATAAACACAAAGAGCTATTATGCATAATACAAGGGCCAGTGAAGCATTAAAAAAATCATGTACTGGATAAAGTAGGCTAAAAGATCATCAGACCCTTTAGAAAACCTCATACTTAATAAACGACTGCAAGGAATTTATGCCACAAACAACTGAACCATATTAACAGGCTAGAAATTTTCACCTTCAGCCCTTCATATAAAGCACGTGAACGACAAGAACGCAAGCAAGCATGGTCATATTCAGATCGCACAAATTCTCGTATTTTCTGCAATTTCATTCTCCGCCGCCATTGCTGCCATGACCACGCAAAAGGATAGGCAAAAATGCAAAGAATACTGTGAACTGCACCTTCCCACCACTGATATGCAGCAAGAGCATTGATCTCATCCACAAAATTATTGAATGCACCCTCATATCTGCCATTTCAAAAACATGTGCATATTAGTGGAGCATACCTGCCGGCAAAAAATGGAGTAGAGCATAATCTTCTTTTGGGACAAATGTGAAGGATTAATATAGAGAACACCAACTTTTCAGATAACATGTTTTAGAAAATGATAGTTGCCTATGCCATATCAGATTTAAAACATTGAAAAGAAAAATGACTTACACTATTTCTTTAACTTGCTCAGGAGGTGTATGAGGAAGATGCCAAGGATCGCTAAACGTGTTTGGACCCATAAAGTACATCCTGTGCACGTGACTCTGAGACTCCTCCACTCGATTAGTTTCCAAAACCTGATTGGCAAATATTAAGTAGATTTTCTTTATTTGTATTCTAAAATTGTTGCCATGCAGATCTAAAAATATTAGCATTATTCTCCAATATTCAAGAATCATGAAGAACTAATACCTCATTCAGAGACTCGAGGAAAGGGAATGAATGATCTATTTGAGAACCCTGTTGTGTAGGAGCAGGGCCAGGTAATTCATCGACCCCAATAAACTTCATTCGTGCAACACTTAGAACCAGAGCAAGCAAAATAAGAAGACCTAAAAGTAGGAGGCCAAACAACCAGGGTCCTCCAAACGTATATATCAACTCCTCAAGAGCAGTATAACAGTGGGGCATGTGATACCTATCGGAAATGCATTTGTAAGGACAAGGTGTTTCGGTAATACCACCTACAAGAAGCAACCAAAAATCACACTTACATATCCAGCTCCATGGCAACATAACTGGAAGTCATGAATTTGAGGAAATTTAAAAAAAAAAAAAAACATTTCTTTTTCTCTAATTAATTGAGGCTGTGTCAAGCTAGTATAGTCAAGAATATTGTATAAAATTTGAATGTATATTTCAAAAAAGGATAAATAAGAAAAAGTGAAAGATGCCACCACTCATCATTCTAATAAAGAAAAATGCCCATAGGACCATGCAATCCCCATAAATTGAGATACCTCGGACATGAACATAAACGGCACGATTGGGAAGCTCATCACTGGGGCATGAAGAACAAAGGGATCTATCAGATCCTGTGACATTTTTATAAGTGCCAACTGGACATTCCTGTAAAAAATTAAGACACAGATCAAGATCATAGATCTATATAGATCAGAGAACAGTCATCACCATTCTGATGAGAAAATAGCACAATAAAAATTCGTAACAGGAAACAGGACAAGAAGCAAACTAAATACAGAATGACATAAAAAAGGCAGTAGGTACTTCTGGAACTCAAATTACATTATAGCTCAGTATGTCACTACACTGGGCTATAGTATGAGTAGATCATTTTGTTGTTTGATCATACATGATTAGTTCAGTAAAGAAAGATAAGTTAACAATTCCTTTATTTTGTTCAGCTTGCAATACAACATCAAAACACCCTCTCCAAAGAAAAAAATTTCAGACCAACAACAAATTGGAGAAGATGAAATTATACTTCAAAAAGCAGACAATGAGAATTATCATGAATTACCTCACAAAATATTCCATAAAGCCCCTTTGGACAAGATTTTCCACTGACTGTTCCATTTTCGCCCATGTGACCTTCATGGCCACCTAATCCACCCCTACAGGAAAAACAGGCAATTTAACATTACTGGGAATATTTAAACCACCACAGAAAATAGACATGGACCACGGATTTTGGGAGTTATGCATGGAAGAGTAAATGCAACGGTAAACATTCAAAAATTTATTCAAACGAATGGTTATCTGGATATTATATGAGACATAAATATTATACTTCATTATTCATGATTTACCATAACTTAAATCTCATTATATTCTCTGCCCATGAGAAATGGAGAACTTTGACTAAAACTATTGGCCATGTTAACTTCCTAGAAATGCTCCTAAGGTAATCAAAAGAAACGTGCTTTGCCAATTATTTTTTTGGTATAAAAATGATGGACAACACCATTAATGGAAACTTCTATAGCCTCCCAACACGAGTAAGTAAAATAAAATAACAAACAAGATAATTTTTTACATCCATTCACCATTGAAAGACATACATCAACTAAAATAATCACACCTTTTTTTCCCATTCAATCACATTTTGTTTTTTCTATACGTCGTCTAAAAATCACCTCAACTCAATAGAAGTGAATTAGGAAGTTAAAAAATAACCAATCTCAGCCTAATAACTTCTATTGATTACTCATTCACTTAACCATCCGAATAATTTGACAACCTCATTGCCAAGGAAACTGCATTTCGAGACTCTGTTGATGAATTCCAACATTAGTCTAGTAAATTCATCAATCTTACATTGAAAAGGCAATCTCTAAAGTTTCTTATTCATCAAGATAGCACAACAGCACAAAAGCCAATTTTACGTCTCATCTCTTCTTTAGTACCGTTTCAATGTTCCACCAACAATTAGCAGATACTAACCAAGACCACAAAATATGAGAAACCATAAAATCAATATAGCCGTACAGAATGAGAAAAATATACAGAAAGCTTATTGCTAGTGAATTAAAGAATTACATGGAACAAGATCTAAAGCAATTCCAAACAAAATAGCAGGTGTTTTCATGCAAGAGCGCCTGCCACCGGCGGCAAAGAGAAGATCACTTACCCTGTATGAATAGTTCCATTCAGTGTTGCTATTGGCCAATACACATCTCCAGTGGGAATATCAGACCAATGAAAATGAATCCTTCCACCACCACCTCCTCCACCACCGCTCAGGCTACCATGACCTCCAGCGCTAGATAAATTGCCTGATTCACCAAGATCCAAATTACGCAAAAATAACAGTATCGTACCACCAGATCCACCCCCAGGACCAATATTTATGTCATCAGAGGAGTCATTCTTCACTAGGAAGTCACCATTAGAGCTGTCTCCATCTGCTGTAACAGAACCTTCAATATATAAACTTAGCAAGGGGTGTTCCAATGAACCTATCACTGCAAGGAAATGGCATTCGAAATCAGAGGCACCCACTAAAATCAAACAGACATTAAAGATACATGAAAGTACATCCGTAACTGTGTCCAAGGAGCAACTTTGAGACAAAAATGTTAGCATGCAAAGTAAGAGCATTTGACAGAACATCAAGAACTAAAAATGGTGTTCTTGTTTCTTGTTAAGATTGCAATATAAAAATTAACAAAGTGGCCCCCGGATAGAACATGATGGGAGCAACTTATAAAGAAGAGACACACTAATGCAAAATTGTGGTTCGCATGCTAAATATATCATGTATGACTCCAAGCAAGTTAATATAAATTTACACATAATAAATGAAGGTAAATCTAGCATGAAAACCACAGAAGTCTTCAAGTAGTATTCACTCCGTCAGGACACACAAAGATAAGACATGCCATTGATTATTCAATTTAAATGACATCACCAAATAGGTGGCTGTGAGGATACTGGTACAGCATATAATTCAGCTGAAAAACGTTTATCTCACCCAAAACACCACCACCAGCAGTTGATGTTGCCAAGCTATCATTTCCACTTCCACTACCAAGTTCACAAGGCAAATTAGCATCCCCATATGATATGCCACCTTCAATGCAGCTACCATTGTAACAGCCCATTCCACCCCTACCACCATGTCCACCACCACTACCAAGACCGTTAGTCAAGACTTTCCCCTGACCAATACCGCCATGGCACCCTGCATATATAACAACTCATAGATGGTTAAACAAAAGGAAAATATGACTCATAAGTCAAAACACAATATTCTTTTATAAGAATATCTTACCCATTCCTGATGTGCTTATAATTCCAGAAGATTGAACACTGATGGTTCTAGCTCTGTGGAAATGAACAACAGATCCTTCAACAAACCCCTCAACAAGGATATCCTCTACACGGCAGATCTGCATAACAAAAACGCATTCAAAAGATATACACCGGCAACGAACTGCATAAAAGAATGGTAACAGACATAGCAGTAGCTCCCAAACTAACAAATAGATAAATACGAAATCTAATAATTCCTTGACAGAAAATATGCACCTGTAGGGTAAAGGAGAGGGAAGAGTTCACATTACAATCTTCAGGTGGTCGAAACAGCTCAGCAGGGCAGTCTTGTGAATTACAATGAAGTTTTGGCGTCCTAACGAGCAACAAATTAATTTTCAGCAAAAAGAATGTCACGTCTCCAGTGCTATTTAAACAGGAACAAAAACTTACACAGTCTCATCTGAAGAATTTTTCACAGGACCACGCAGAACTGATCCAGGGCCAATCTTCAGGGCATAATGAGCAAAAAGAAAAAAGTGTCCATCAGTCCTAATCCAAAACTATGCATGAAATTATGGGCATGTCAGCTTGTCATGGAGAAACAAGATGACTGAAACCATCTAAATTTCAGCTCTGGTGTTCTTAGCCCACAGATAAAATGCAAATAGACGAAAATGATTAGATTGATACTTACATTGACGCTGTAAAACAATGACAAAACTAGACGTTGAGCTTCTATGCAATCTCCTGGTCCAGTCAAATTTAATAAACCCTGCCCATGAACTCCCAGATTTGCATTTGAATGAATAACGGATGATTCCTGTTGAGGAAAAATAGATAACCAAGTCACTTGTGGACGACGCCAAAAGTACAATGCCATAGGAAAGGGTCATATGGATAGGGCACTCACCCTGAGAACTATGAGATTACTAGCCTCAAGGGACGATGTCTCAACATTTTCATCTCCACCACCATCTATTAGCATCTTTGAGTTCCACATCAAAAACATTTTAACTGACATGCGAAGAGCCCCAAAAACCTAGAGAGGAATGTGAATAAAGAAACCATAGTAGATCTAACATGATAAATGCGTTACAGCAAAAGAAGTGCTGGCATAAGCTTACTTCCCTCCACTACAAAAGCAAGTAAGCAACATGCAACAGTCCTAACATTTTATCCAGTGAATGTCCACAGAAGAAGCCAAAATTGAAAAAGAAAAGTTCAGTTTCATTCATGCGTTGAGCCTTACTATATAATATAAATTGATAAAGCTTAGTTTAGTCTTGTTTATTAGAATATGGCGGTTTGCGGCCCAAGGGAGGAATCCTAATACTTAATTCATCTGCATCTTTGCATCTCCCAAGCCCAACTCCTTGGACCATGCATGACCGCGTCTCCAGTTAACTCAAAATAATTTACCGAGTACCAAGAAAACTGAAACTTACTCTAATTTCAGAGTCGCTCATTAATAGCTCTTCTGCCAATAATTCAAACTCTGACATTGAATAATGTGCAAGCCCAAAACTCAACACTCCTCCAGACAAAAGGCTGATTTGTCCTTGAACCTACATGCATACAGAAGATGGAATTTGGTTATTACGTGCAATATATGTGCTTAAAAAAATGATTATAAATAAAAATTCTTCCTCCGTCCTGTCTTAAATCAAACTTTCCTTTTCGGGATGTCCCACAATAAATTTCACACCCCAAAAAAGGAAATAAAACACTCTCATAATACCTACTTTATTTCAGAATATTCTTCATTCATTGGTCCAAAAAGTAAAGCAGTTTTTCTTAAAACATGTGCCCTACAAAGTATGGAATTTAAAAGGGAACGGAGGGAGTAGCTTTTAGTTACATGTAACATTTACAACTGATCCTAGAAACATCATATCATATGCAAAAGGTTTACACTAACGACTGATATATGAAATGTAGTAAATAAATGCCAACTGTGTAGATATGAGTACATGACTCAATGATTCAAACTTTGCTGACCTGAACTCGGCTCCAAAGCAAAGGCACAGCAGCCTTTGCCTGGTTCCGGATATAGACATTTGTTAAAAATGGTTGAGGGAAGTCCATAAGGAGTGTGTCCGTATATGTAGATTTGTGATGATTGCTCACGGTCAGACTACGGGGAACCAAATCATAAAATGTACCCGCAGCACCTGCATTTTCAGGGCACCCAAGACTGCTTCCACCTGCGTCATAAGACATGAATGTGAAATTCCACTGGCTCATTCCTTTGCTCAATACAGAGATCAATGTGTCACGAGTCATACCATGCACAGAAATGACCGGGTCATCATGCCTGCTAAAAATATCAACTGAAATTCTACCAGCACCTCCTCCAGCATAACCACTACCCCCACAAGCACTTATCCTGCCAATTCCTGTCCTGCACTTCACAAGAAATAAAATGGTTAAACAAATTATCTACGGCCCAACACTTCCCATTGCATTCAAACAGTACATACATAATTATCTAAAGTATACAAAGTAGATAAGGATACAGGAACACCTTAAGGCTGAAAAAAATGTACGAGAAGAATGGCATAATTATTCATTGATTAGAAACATTTAGCATATATAATAAGGAATCATCACTATTAAGATGCAAATTCTAGTAAATTTTTCATCTGAATTTCACAGACATGGGAGAAATCATAATACAGTTATTTAATGGTAAGTAGATGTTTAAAAAAAAACTACCTCCGTCCCAAACGAATTTGAATACTTCCCTTATTTGGACATTTCATACCAATTTCCATACTACTAAAAAAGAAAACATCGATTTGTGTGCACACTCACAAAACTTTACATATATTTACCCATATACCACTACTTTATTTAAAACACATTTTCTTAAAAAACATGAAATCTCATGTGTGCAAATTCCCCTGGGACGGAGGGAGTATATAGTGGACGCAAAAATAATCATATAAGGTTGAAATTAACTGCAGATATATAATTCAACATATTTAGATCCCAGAGAATGGACACAGAATCGAAACCAATATAAAGAAGCCATTTTCAAGGAAGTTGATGTAACTAGATCATGCAGATCTCCATCAAATTTTCTCCTTGCCACAAAGAAGTTAAAGAATGGTAAAGAGGATAATAGACTTTAATCTGACAATAACATCCTCGAAGAAACAGTAATACTGTCCACTACATGTATCATTTCCCAACTATTAAAGAGTTTAATGACCCACAGAACAGAAAATATGAAACAGCTTGCACTGGCAATCATTTTTCAGACATACAAACTTGGAAGTATATGACAGAACTCTCACCAATCCTCAAATTATGGCTAGCAGATTCATTGAGAAATATAAGTTCAGAATGATTAAAAAGGAACCACACAACAAGCAATCTTAGAGGTATGGCATCTCAGAAAGATGACAATCAGGTTAAGCTCAAGCAAAAAAAAATTGTATATACTACCATTCACCATGGTCTCAGGAAATAAACCAGCTGCATGAAATCATGTGTGGTTTCAAAGAACTAGACAAATTCCTACACTAACACGTAATCCACTATACTCGAGTTAGTATATAGATTCAAGCACCAAAAACTTATTGACACTCTCATGATATAACCATTCAAACCGTAATCCGTAATTCAGATTAGCAACACGTCACACTACACTACAACCAAGATCAGTTGGTATGGCCCCCCACACTTTTTAAGAAAAGAAGAATGAAACCATAACTGGAGAATGGCAAAGGAATTTACATCTTATAAGTCTTAATGTATATGCTTCCTCCAGACCCGCCTCCACCTCTTGTACCTCCATCTCCTCCATCAGCCAGAATACTGGCGTTCACCTCCAAAAGCTTCGATACCAAAAACTGTACCCTCCCCCCACCTCCACCACCATAATCGACTTCCCTACTTGTTGTCCCTCCTTTACTCCCATAACTCCATGGCTTCCCCAAAGTTGACCATGCATATGCATCCCCTCCCCACACGTCTTCAGGGAGCTTACTCTTATCCTTCAAACACGCCGCACCCCTGCCCCCGTGCCCCCCACCTGCTCCATCCACTCCTTGTGGTGTCCCACTAGTCTGGCCCGGAGGTTCACCGGCCAGCGCTGTAGTGTTAACAGTAGAACCACTGCCAAAACTAGCGTTATCTGCTGTTAACTGAAAAGTGCCACAGATGATGGACGAATTCTCACCCAAAGTAAAGTTTCCCGTTACATTAATAGCAAGTTCACACCCAGAAAACGATGAGCAATTTACAGTAACATTTGCACCAATTACAAAATTACCCTTGCCTTCTACATATACATCCTTTGATAAGTTCAAGTTGGATAGTATTTGGCAAGTGGTATCTAACGAACCAATGCCGCCGAGATCAGACTCGCATGACAGCGACGGCGGATGCGGTGGAGGGGGTGGCGGCGCTGGCGGCGTGTAGTCCTGGTGGAACAATAGAATATCCGAGTCGAAATCCGACTCAGCTAGTGCAAGAATCGAACTAGGGTTAGCACAAATTAACAGCAACAGGATGGCCTCCAATCCTATCAGATGAGGTGTAAGAGTGAAACGAAGTTTGGAAATAGCCATCGACTGAAGAGCATAGTCATCACATCAGGTCGCCGGAAGCGGAGAAAGCAGAAATGGATTGCATCGGTAAAAATAATTCCGATCAACTCCCTCCGAAAACCGCCGTCAGAACTGTGAGCACGCCAGGTTCCGTCAAACTCACAGT
The DNA here is from genome assembly GCA_026898435.1 of Prunella vulgaris. Classification (NCBI taxonomy): domain Eukaryota; kingdom Viridiplantae; phylum Streptophyta; class Magnoliopsida; order Lamiales; family Lamiaceae; genus Prunella; species Prunella vulgaris. The sequence continues at coordinate 32,533 of JAPKLY010000054.1, read as the reverse complement.
GCCTGAGTAAGAGCTGTGCGATACCTGTGTGCCTACCTACAAAAGCTATAGATAGATACAGGCTCGTACGTAAAGGTAGAGGATGGGTTTTGAGAAGTAAATGGTAGAAAATGGGGTAGAGAGAGAGAGAGAGTAATGAGGGGTAGGGGTTAATTTGCGGGTGGGGTTAGTGCGGGAGGGGAAGATGACAGCAGTTAAAAAAATTCTTTTCTTTTTCTTTTCTTTTTCTGTTGGAGGAAGTTTTCATTATTACTTCAATATATTTTATTGGCGGTTTTCACTACGTGTGAGTGAATTGCAACGCGGTTTTAAATTTTACTTCTGTCGTTATAATTTTTTATTAATCCTAATTCCTAAACAGAATAATACGAGAATCAATAAAATTATTAATTATTAATATTTATTAATATATAATTGTTTTTATTGGAAATAAAGAATCTTTACGATTTTATGAAAAATATTATTTTATAAAGAAAGGGCAAAATAGAAAATATAATGATGTATAGTATAAATAATGGTGTGTTTATTTCAGGTCATTTGGAGGTACTTAGTGTTGATGGGCGAGCCACTCGAGGCAAATAAGAGAATCAGGAGGTCGTCTCTGCCATGCTGGAGCTCGCCCAGGGCTCGCCCCATACCCTCGTGAAGGTCTCGCCAGGGTTCATCATCGCACAACACTCGTAGGCCACGCAAGGCGTTAGGGCTCGCCCTAGAGCTCGCCCCAGAGCTCGCCCGCCTCTGTGCTCGCCCATGAGCTCGCCTGTTAGTCAATAGGACCCCGATGGCGCGCTCTTTTTCCCTCCGTCCGGTTTATCCACAAGGGTGGTTTACGGCGAGGTTTTTAATGAGGCACATCTAGTCTAAGGCATAGTAGTAAGACGAGGCATGATAGGGGAAGCAGTGTGAGAGATCAAGACGAGTGTAAGAAACCCTCGTCAACACCGGAAGCCACATAGGCTCGTAAGGTGTCGTCTCACACTCACACACCTATAAATAAGACCTCTCTTGTACTATTCAAGACACTCTCACATTTTTCACACAATCAATATAACCTTAATTGCAATATTTCTCTCTCTAAACTCTCTACTCTCCCTCCCCAAGAACATAAAATCATAAGATTATTATTTGGTAGAATTAATCCGTCGTAAAGCCACATAAACGAACACAATCAGTAAATTCTATCAACAATTTGGCGCTAGAAGGAGGGGTCGTCGAACCTGAAAAATTAAAAATCTCAAGAACGAAACATTAGAGTTTGCTTGAAGATTTGAAGGTGTTCTTGATAAAACTCAAGATAAAACTCAAGAACACTTGAAGATACACATACACCTTCATCCCTTGATCGAATAACCCAGATTTCCGGACAAAAACCCGAGTTTTCGGATTTCACGAAATCGGCCCGGAACAGGTTTTCAAACGCGCGCGTGCACACGAATAAACCAAATTTCGGATAATTCGTCACACGCGAGGCTAGACGAAAACTTGCACAGCTCCACCTAAGCTGGATGTCCACCACACCGGCGACCTCCGCCACTCCGGCGACCTCCCTCCACTCCGACGACCTCCCTCCACTCCGACGCCCTTCAGCAAGTTACCCCCTCCGAAACCCAAAAATGGCTAACACTCGAGCCGCCAAGGTACAGGCCTCCGCAGCTGCGGGAAGGTCTAAAGGGGGTGATCAAAACCAGGCCGAGGTGGAGACCTCACGCCAGGTGGTGGAGACATCACAACCACCTCCTCAGAAGAGCACCGCAGTTCCGCGACCTCCGCGAGTTGCAGTGACCCAGGAAGACTTGGCCCCCGCTTTAAGGGACCTGGTCAGCAATACTGACGAACTCCAACGCACCATCGCGACCCTACAGAGGTTGCAGCAACGACAGCAGGACGAACTCGCCCTGGTACCCAGACGAGTTCCAGATGCCGAAGCCCGAGAGCAGACCAGGCCCACTCAGGGCACCCAGACCAGAGGGGACTACAACGTACTCCCCACCGAACAGGAGGCGAGCTCGGCACAAGCTGGCCAGCGCAGGGAGAGGACCGGCAAGGCCAAAATGGTGGAGGAGGGTCCTGCTCCCTACACTGGAAGGGAGTCCGCCTACACCGAGGCATCTGGCACCCACCAATCACAATCACAAAGGAGGGAAGTCCTCCAAGGCCGCCTGGGCCCAAGATACGAAGAGAATGAGCGTACGGCGGCCCCAGCTGCGTCCCACGGGGACTCCGACCAGCAGCCACGTAGATCAGCCCACTAAAGGCTGAGGAGGCCCGCCACTGACAGACTAGGCCCCCACGGCGGACGCCAATTCCAGCCCGCCACTGAGAGGTCACCCCAGAGTGAGGCACCTCGGGGACGTGCGTCCGTGAGACACACGACCTTTGAGCACCCTCCGCCGGAGGTGACCTGAGATGACGAGCTGGCCTCTCTGAAAAAAGCTGTTGAAATGCTACAAGCACAAGTAGCAGCCAAGTCTGGCGGACCTGACGCCACGGCTCTCCCCACCTCTCCATTGGCACCTGCCATCCTCCGCGCACCGGTCCAGAAGAAAATTCAATTCCCGGTGATGTCCGCATACGAAGGCGAATCGGACCCGAAAGTCCACCTGGCCAAGTACGCGAACTTCATAATTTCGGTCGGCGCCACTGACTCCACCCAGTGCTGGAACTTCCCGCTGACCCTAGGGGATCGAGCTCACCGATGGTTCTCTTCACTCGCCCCGGGGTCAATCTACTCATTTGGCCAACTCTCACGGGAGTTCCTGGCCCACTTCTCTGGGTTCAGATCCTACCTTACCCAGAAACATCGACTCGCCAACATCCACCAAGGCGAGAGCGAGACCGACCAGCAGTACCTGGAAAGGTTCGACAAAATCCTGCTGGAAGGCGAGCCGGTGAGTGAAGACACCAAGGTCGTCGCAGTAATGGCCGGGCTCAAAAGGGGCACCGACCTCTGGAAGGAGATGCACCTCGCATGTCCCAACACTTATAGCGAATTCCGCCACAAGGCGGGGGTGTTTGTGGCTATGCAGGAGGCACTACTGAAAGAAGTTGGTGCCCACGAGGAAAGGAAGCCCTACGGGAAGAAATCCGGGGGCACCTACAAAGCTCCCCGAAACTTAAAAGCCTTTGGCGAGGGAGACGAGCTCAAAGAAAAGCTCAACCAGGTCCTCACTGTCTCCGTCGACCATGTCTTCACTGCTGTCAAAGGCAAGGCCATGCTGGAAGAGCCGAGGCGAATCCGCCAGGACCGCACGAAGCTCAATCCCAATAAATTCTGTGCCTACCATCAGGCCATCAGCCACTTCACCAGCGAGTGTCGAGACCTCCTAAAGCAACTCTGGAAATTTTACGAGGAGGGGAAATTGGTCGAGTTCGTGAAGAAGGCCCCAGCTAAGAGACCGAGGTTCGAGAGGAGGGCTACCTCCGATGACGAGGAAGAGGAAGCGGACCAACCTGGTCCCCACAACAGACGGAGAGCACCTCCCCAACCTCAGCAAAATATGGAGCCCACCCGGGAACTCTTGGTTCTTGAGGAGGAGATTGGAGCTGCAGGAGGTCTCCAGGACGGGGGATCCTCCATATCCAGGAGAAAGAGGAAGGCCGAAATTCGGGCCATAAACCAAGTCCAGGAAGGCAGCTCCGGCCCCAGGTCCATCTCACAGCTTGCTGACGAGCTGACATTTTCTTCAGCGGACCTGGAGGGGGTACTGATGCCCCACAAAGTCTCGTTGGTGATAACCGCCAACATCATGAACGTCCGAGTTCACAGGCTACTTGTGGACACCGGCGCATTCACCAATATTCTCTTCAATTCCACCTTGGATGCCTTAGGTGATTTTGAGTCGTATCTGGAACCTAGCAATGCTAGGATAGTGGGGTTCGGATAAGCTGTAACCGTCCCCCTAGGTAGTGTTATTGAGCGTCCAGCTTGTATCGGCTGAGGACCCCGAAAGGAGACTGACTAAGCTCATAGATTTCCTAGTTGTCGACCAGCAGTCCTCCTACAACGGGTTCCTTGGTCGTTCGTTTATTAATGAATTCAAAGTGGCGTGTTCGACCTACTACTACTGTTTAAAATTCCCAACTCCAAAAGGTGTCGGAACTGTAAAAGGTGACCAGAGAAAGGCCCGAGAGTGTTTACTCCAGGTCAAAGACGGCCGGGTCAAAAAAGTGGTGACACAAGTCCATATCCTCGAAGAGGACGTACAGATTCCTACAGACGAGCCAAACATCCTAGACGTCATCTCGGTCGAAACTGAGATGATGGAGGTAGGCGATTTGTCATAAATCAACCAAGGCACCGGACCTGTGCAAGACACACAACCGACACCAATGGAGGACTTGGAAGAAACCCAAGTGTTGAGACCTGCGCAGGGGTCGGTACCTGCGCAGGGACAACAGCCTACTCCCATGGAGGTAGCTAATGAGGCCCAAGGTGGGGGACCTGCGGGAGGTCAAGAACCAACACCAATGGACGTTGACCCAACTCCCCAAGTCACCACACCATCCCAAGCTGACAGACCACCGGAGGTGTTCACAGCTGACGAGCTCGCCCAAGCTGAGAGCCAACCCGATGACCTCGAACCGCGCATAGGCCACGAGCCTGCGCAGATGTCACAAGGGGAGTGGGACGAGTTCATCAGCGACCCGAGGTGGAAAAGTTAAAAGAGAAAAGCAACCCCCATGGAAGAGTTGACGGCACTCCCGGTGGACCCGGAAAGGGACTTAGAACTTTTCATCGATTCTGAGTTACCTGAACCGTACCGGTCGAGGATGGAGCTGTTCTTAATGACCAATCTGGACGTGTTTGCCTGGTCTCACGAAGACATGACGGGGATCCCGTTGGAACATGCTTGCCACAGACTTAACATAGACCCGGCGAGGAGAACCGTACGCCAAAAGCGAAGAAAGTATGGACCAGACAAGTACGCAGCTCTAACAGTTGAGGTGGAGAAGTTGTTAGACAACAAGCTCATCAAGGAAGCTTTGTGTCCGCAGTGGGTCGCGAACCCCGTCCTGGTGAAGAAACACAATGGGACGTGGAGACTCTGCATTGACTTCACGGACCTGAACAAAGCATGCCCGAAGGCCAACTTCCCACTACCTCACATTGACCAGCTGGTGGACAGCACTGCAAGCCATGAGATGATGATATTCATGGATGCTTTCGCGGGCTATCACCAGATAGCTCTACACCCAGATGACCAGGAACACACGGCGTTCTACACCAACAAGAACATGTATTGCTGGGAAAGGATGCCGTTCGGACTCATCAACGCCGGAGCCACCTACCAAAGATTGGTGAACAAAATGTTTGACCAACACATTGGCGAATCCATGGAGGTGTACGTGGATGACATAGTTGTCAAGAGTTTGAGAAAGGAGGACCACCTGGACCACCTAAAACAGACCTTCGACATACTGCGCCACTACAACATGAAGTTGAACCCCAAAAAGACCAGCTTCAGCGTACACTCTGGGAAGTTCCTGGGGCACCTAGTTAGCCAGCGTGGAATTGAGGTCAACCCAACACAGGTCCAATGCATAATCTAGATGGGGATACCCGACTCCGTCCAAAAAATTCAAAGACTAACTGGGTGCATGGCAGCCCTGAACAAATTCATCTCCAGGTCCGGCGACCGAAATCGCCCATTTTTCGAGGCAATTAAGGTAAACACACGGAGGTACAAAGAGACGGCCAAAGCCAACAAGCTCCACCTCAAAAACCACTTCGTCTGGACAAATGAATGCCAACGAGCCTTCGAAGATATCAAAACATACCTGGCGGATACACAGGTTCTGTCGAAGCCAATACCTGGAGAGAAGTTGTATCTGTACCTAGCCGCGTCGGAGGTGGCCATCAGCTCCGTCCTGGTCCAAGAAGAGGTGAAAACATACCTACCAGTGTACTACGTGAGCCAAGTCTTACATGAAGCTGAGTTGCGGTACACCCCAACAGAGAAGCTGGCTTATGCACTGGTGATGAGTGTTAGAAAATTTAGGCCTTACTTCTTTAACCATGCAGTAGAGGTGCTGACAACGTTCCCACTGCGTCAAATACTACAGTGCCCAGACACTGCCGGACGCCTGCTGAAATGGTCACTGGAGATCAGCCAATACGGTATAACCTACGCACCCCGAACAGCGATCAAGGGACAAGCACTTGCCGACTTCATCGTCGAGCTAACTTTCCCACAAGATCCGACGAGGGGGCGTATATCTCTGTGGCATCTCTACGTGGACGGATCATCAACTAGCATGGCAGCAGGCGCCGGCGTGGTCCTGATCAGCCCAGACAGACAAGTCTTCACCTCCGCAATTCGGTTCGACTTTCGAGCAACCAACAATGAGGCGGAGTATGAAGCGTTGATAGCAGGACTTAGGCTATCATTAGATGTGGGGGCAACCAATCTTCAAGTTTTCGGAGATTCCCAGCTAATAATATCCCAAGTCCGGGGGGAATATGAGGCAAAAGACCAGCAGATGATGACCTACCAGAAAATAGCCGCGCATCTGATCTCGATGTTTACACAAGTTTACATCAATCAGATACCGCGGCTAGAGAACACACAAGAAGATGCTCTAGCCCGGCTAGCTACTAGCAGCGGCGAAGCCGAATTCACGGAGGTTGTGATCACCACACTGAAAAACCCCTCGACGTCCGATTACAAGATAAATCAAACCTCGAGCGGGGGGCAGGAGGACAGTGAAGGTGGTGAAGATTGGTGCACTCCAATCCAAAAATACCTAACAGACGGAACAACACCCGTGGACACCTGGGAAGCTAGCCGGTTAATAAAGCAAGCTGCCAGATATACGCTGCTGGATGGCCAACTCTATAAACGTGGATTCTCTCTACCCCTACTCAAATGCCTAATTAGAAAGCAGGGGTCCGAAGTGTTAGAAGAAATTCACGAAGGGATTTATGGGAGTCACGCTGGGGGGCAAGCATTGGCATATAAGATGATCAGACAAGGCTACTACTGGCCCATTCTTCGCAAAGATGCCATCAGCTTCGCTCGAAGGTGCCGAAAGTGCCAACTTTTCGCACCTAACATCCACTCCCCAGCCAACCAGCTTAAGTCGGTTTTCAGCCCATGACCTTTCGCGAAATGGGGTATCGACTTGATCGGCCCATTTCCACCTGGCAGAGGCGGTGTAAAGTTTGATGTCGTAGCAGTAGACTACTACACTAAGTGGGCTGAGGCCGAAGCTCTCACAACCATAACCCAAGAAAGGATGATCAGCTTCATTTGGAAAAACCTGATCTGCAGGTTTGGAATCCCGCAGTCGGTCATCACTGATAATGGAAAGCAGTTCGACGGACAGAAGTTGAGGGACTTCTGCAGTTCATGGAACATCAAGAAGCACTACTCAACTCCATATCACCCCCAGTCGAACGGCCAGGTCGAGGCGGTGAACAAGATCCTGAAACACATATTGAAGCTCCGTCTCGAAGAAAAGAAGGGGAGCTGGGCAGACGAACTCCCGGAGGTCCTCTGGTCTTATAGAACTTCCTATAGGGCCAGCACCGGGGAGACCCCGTTCGCCCTAGCCTTCGGGACTGAAGCAGTAGTCCCGGTTGAAGTCCAGAACAAGACTTGGAAGGTGGTGGGGTATGATGAAGAAAAGAATGATGAAGCCTTGGCAGTAGAAAAGGATCTGATCGAAGAGACCAGAGCTTCGTTAGAAATGAAGAACGCCACCTACAAGCGTAGAGCGGAAAAATATTACAACTCTCAGGTCCGAGATCGAAAATTCAAGGTCGGAGACCTGGTGTTAAAAAAGAAATTGATGGCCCCACCAGGTGTATTCGGTTCAAACTGGGAAGGACCGTTCTGGGTCACCGCAGCCTGGCCAAACGGTACCTATGATCTGAAAGACGCAGAAGGCAAGGCTTCATCATACACCTGGAGCTCGGCACATCTAAAAAAATTCTACCAATAGACTAGAATCCTGTAATAGACTAGTCGAAGGTTTGCATCAGAAATATCGATGGCAACCGATGTAAATTACAACGCTATGAAAAGTCAGAAAAAATTCAGAAAAATTCCCCAAGTGTTTGGACCTATGCAGCTCTCCAACCAGACGAGCTACACCAGGTCACCCACTGCTTTAGATAGCTCGCCGAGCCCAGCTCGCCCACATGCTCAAAAATCCTCAATGCGCAAGGACCAAGGTCCCAAACGTTGTAATTAAATAGCTCGAAGGCAAAGGCCAAAGTGCCCAAGGTCGCGAAGGTACCCTCCTTAAAGGGTTGCTAAGCACCTACTGCCATAAATTAGAAAAATTCACGAAAAAGACGAAAAAACGTCTAAGGCAAGGTTCATGAAACCCAATGGCCCAACGTGAATCAATCGAAGTGCAGTTCGCAGCCCTAAGTGGTCTAAGACAAGCAATTCGCGGCCCTAAGTGGTGTAAGACGAAGAATACGCACTCTAGAAAATAGAGGCACAATTCGTAGTCGAAAGTGACGTAAAATGAATGATTCGCTTCTCAAAGTAGAATAAGACGAACAATTATGTGCCAAGAAAATAAACAAGAACGAGCTATTTAGGAAATTATAACGTAAAAGCGCATATGTGTATAAACGAGAAGAGTTGGACAAAAAATGCTCGACTTATATTCAAAAGATACTTAAGAGATTTTCAAGCCAAAAAAATGCTTGAAAAAATCCTAAGTATGAGTAGTTGTGCTGGCCACAAAGGCCGACCAGCTGACCATCTTTGAACTACAAAAAGCTCCTTCTGGGCGAGCTGTATGTGCCCGGCGAGCTGCATCTACTTAAAGCAAAAGTAAAGGCTACAAAAATGGAGCTCCTTCTGGGCGGGCTCCGCAACCCGGTGACCTATCGTAACTTGGAAAATAAAAACTGAACTAAGAAAGCAATAGTAAAGAAGGCCTAGGACTCGGGGTCGGCGACCTCTGGAGTGGGGGCGACCTGGCGGATGGGCATGGCAAGCTCGGCATCAGAAGTGATGTTCCCGGAGAGTCCGCTTGTACCGAGCTCGCTGATGTTTATCATCGCATCCCCGCAGACCTCCTGCATCTGCTCCATTGTCGGCGGGGCCTCGCCTCCAGCATCCCCCTCAGCACCTTCAGTCTCTTGGGCGAGATCGGCAGTCAAGACCTGCTTCGTCTGGATAATGTTGAACTTTTGACGAGCAGCGTCAAGATTGATCCCGTAGCCCGCGAGGTCTCCAATGTTCAGCTCCGTGCCGGGGGGGATCGAGGACTTCTCCAGGCAATCCTCAAACTCGCTGACGAGGGCTTCCCACTCACTGTCATTATTAATTCGCGCCCATTGGAAGGAGCGGATTACCTCAGCAAAGCAGAGCACGAAGCCCTTGTCGGTGGCGACCACCTCGGTGAGCTCAAGTGCATCGGGCGTGATGGCGGTGTCAGAACGGCCCCTGAGCTCGGCGATCTCCAAAGCCTTAGCGGCGACCTCTTCCCGCAGCTTGTGGCACTCTTCTGAGTTCCCTCGACTCTGATCACGGAGGAGCCCTACCTCAACCCGGGTTAGGGCGAGCTCCTCTTCCCGAGCAGCAAGTGTCCGGCGAGCTTCATCCAGCTCGGCCTGTTGTTGGCGGAGGTCGGCCTGAAGTTTTTCTGCTTTTCTGATAGCAAGCCGCTCCGCCTCCAGTGAGGCCTTTGCCTTGGTCTCAGCCCTCGCCAGCTCCTTGAGGGCCTTTTTTCGCTCGTCGCCCACCTTGGTCAGCACCCTCTTCGCATCATGGCGAGCTCTATCAGCGGCGGCGACATCATCACCGACGAGCTGGGCTGCCGCCATTGCCGCACAGGCGTAGTGCATCGCCAGCCTCACCTTGTCGGCAGGCTTTTGCCTCTCGATCATGCCGAGCTCTGAGGCGGAGAGGTACTTAGGGGCCTCAGTAAAAACCCGGCGAGCCGCCCCATCAGGATGGTCCCTCGACGAGCTCAGGGCCCTACACCGCTCGGCAATATGGAGAGATTCAGGTCGCTGCGGGAACTCGACGGGAGTATACCTACACAATACTCAAATCAGTTAGCAAAAATTATAGAAATTGCAAAAGCTTCCAACTTCAAAAGAGGTCGCCCACTTACCCAAACCTATCGAGATTGAGCCCAAGCAGGGTATCATCCCGAATAGGGACCCCGTAGGGAGGCGGCGAGGGCGCACTCTGAGGAGTTGGGGGCGCCTGAGAAGATTGGACAGCAAGAGTTCGCCCTGACCCTGCTGGGGTTGATCCAGAGCCGCCCTCGACCCTAACTCGTTTGGTGGGGCGAGCCTCTTCCTCACTCACCCGCGAGCCATCCCCCCGGTGGAGAGCTCGCCTCGTCTGCTGGGGCGGAGGGGGTTGGGTACCCCTTTCTGAATCCGAGCCTCGGCCCTCTCCCTTCTTGGTGGCGGCAACCTTCTCCTTTGTTTGGGGAGGCGCCGAGGTCCTTTGTGAACCCGAGCCCCCGGCCTTATCAACGGCCTTGGCGAGCTCGAGCTTTTTTGTGGCGTCCAGGACCGCCCCCGAAGGGATACCTTCCCTCCCTGGGCGAGGCTTGCCCATCCTGAGCTGCCGAGCTAAGAAATAGTATGCTTCAGGAACTTTAACAGGTAAGAGCTCGGCAGTAGGACCTACACCTGCACAAGATGATCAAATAGGTCAGGCGACCTCAATATACAGAGCAGCGAGCTGGCAGAACTTCAAAATGGAGAAGTGCAAAACCTTGAGCAACGAGGTGGTGTGGTGAAGTGATGAGGCCGGCGAGCCTGCGACAGTGGTGTTGGCACAAGTGTTCGATCTCGCGATCCTTCTTCTCCCTCAAGCAACACACCGTCCGCACAAACTCAAAGCCAATCGAAACCTCCGGTTTCCCACGGCTCGACTTGTGGCACTTCAAACCTGCAAAAAGATAGATTTGATCAGTAATCTAATCCGATGCACACACACTAAGGTATGCCACCTACAGCTCGCCTCCCCATATGTCTCTGGAGAAGGGATACGCCCTCCACGACCATCAGAAGCTCGCAAATCCCCCCAGATAAAGAAGAACTGCTCCTTCCAATCCCGGATTTTGTTGGGGAGGTCGCCTAAAAATTTGCCCCCCGGGCGAGCTTGGAAAGAATAATATCCCTTCCCCCCTCACTTGTCTAATCACGATGAAGAGCTCGTTGATCTCCGCCGTACTCAGCCGATTTTCATAGCCCTCGAGGCCGAAGACGGTCAGGGCTACCAACAGATTGCTCCATGCGTTCGGAGTGAGTTGGGTAATGGCGAGGCCCGTGTCCGCCAAAAACTGCCCAATGATGGGGTGGAGGGGAAGGGTGAGCCCCGCCTTCAAAGTGTGATAATTCATGGCTGTGAGCCCGGCAGGGGGGAGATCGGCTCGTTCTTTCTCTTCAGCGGGATACATAAAATGTCCAGCGGGATGCGGAACCACCTCCGAATATCCGGAAGGGCGAACTCGCTCATGATGCTCTCCACCCCGTTGGCCTTAAGGTCAGACTTGCCAGCGGCTTTTCGAATCGGAGCTCACCGGGGTAGGGGGAAGCTCGCCCCTTGGGTTCTCACATATTCGCCCCAGTCGAACTCGTTAACGACCTCGGCAGAGACTTGATGTTCAGGGAGCTTGGGAAAAGAAAAGTCGATGAAACAGAGGTATTCATAAGTGACCTCCGTCCCCATGTCCTCGCCGACCTCTTCGTCGACCTCGCGGGCCAGCTCTCGCCAGCAAGGTCGCCAGGCCCAACCTCGGCGACCTTCTCCCGGGCCTCAATCTCGGCGGCCTCCTCTTCAATGGGGGTCACGGCTCCTCCGTGAGCTTGCTCTGAGTAATCCCAGAGTTCGCGGAGGGGCGATTCCTCACCAGAGCTAGTAGCTTGCTCGCTGGAGTCAGAACGAACTGACCCCAAGAGCTCGCTACTATCCGGGAAGGTTTCAGAGCTCGCCCCAGAGCTCGAAGAGAGGATCACATGTGCTGCTCGGGGGTTTGGATGGTCATCAGTCATTTGTCCTTTGCCCAGATCACGATGCGGGGGGTACGGCTTGAAGAGTTCTCAGACATAATGTAGGCGTTCGAAAGCAAGGAACAAGGAAGAAGAGAAGGGAGAAATCCGGATTTCTACCTTGGGAGACGTTCGGAGACGCGTCTGAAGCAGAAGGGTGATCGCCAGAAATGTGCTCTGAGAGGTGAGAAAGTAAAAGTGAGGAAATTCCTCATTTCCGCCTATTTATAGACGCTGGGCGCGAGCTCGAAATTCCTGGAAGATCAGGGACCTTTTTGCAAAGAATTTGAAAAGTTATTATTATGGGCGCGGGAAACGACACTAAGGGAGACGCGTGCGACGTCTCGAATTCCACCCACGGGAGAGCTCGCCCGAGAGTCATATGCCAGCTCGCCCACACATGCCATGAGCCATGATGAAGGCGAGCTGGGGGGTAATTGTTCATGGGCGAGCCACTCGAGGTAAATCAGAGAATCAGGAGGTCGCCTCTGCCATGCTGGAGCTCGCTCAGGGCTCGCCCCATACCCTCGTGAAGGTCTCGCCAGGGTTCATCATCGCACAACACTCGTAGGCCACGCAAGGCGTTAGGGCTCGCCCTAGAGCTCGCCCGCCTCTGTGCTCGCCCATGAGCTCGCCTGTTAGTCAATAGGACCCCGATGGCGCGCTCTTTTTCCCTCCGTCCGGTTTATCCACAAGGGTGGTTTACGGCGAGGTTTTTAATGAGGCCCATCTAGTCTAAGGCATAGTAGTAGGACGAGGCATGATAGGGGAAGCAGTGTGAGAGATCAAGACGAGGGTAAGAAACCCTCGTCAACACCGGAAGCCACATAGGCTCGTAAGGTGCCGTCTCACACTCACACACCTATAAATAAGACCTCTCTTGTACTATTCAAGACACTCTCACATTTTTCACACAATCAATATAACCTTAATTGCAATATTTCTCTCTCTAAACTCTCTACTCTCCCTCCCCAAGAACATAAAATCATAAGATTATTGTTTGGTAGAATTAATCCGTCATAAAGCCACATAAATGAACACAATCAGTAAATTCTATCAACACTTAGAACTTTAATTTACAATTTGTGCATCATATGTGTTTTTTATTTAAGATGAGAATTCTAAATATTACACACTTAAAATTATCTATATGTTTATTATTATTTTTCACAAAATTCAATACAAGTACATTATCACTTTTTTACTCTCTATTATTATATATCCTATTTTTATTTCACTCAATATAATATAATATAATAATACAGTATTAATAATTATTAACAAATATCCTAAAGTGTTAAGGGATAAATTTAAAAAATAATAATACTTTTTTGTTGTTTTAGATAAAAAGAAAGCAAAACAAAAAATCTTTAGTTTTTGGAAAAATGATAATATGTAGAGAGTATTATTAGATAAATAAATGGGTAACTACACTCTATATATTTAATTTAGGGGTTGTTTGGTATAATTGTAAGGAATATAAATGATATAGGAATGGAATGGGTATGGAATGAAAGTCATAGTTCTCATATAGTTGAACTATGGTTGATTCCTTAGTTTTTGGGAATCAAAGTCATAGTAAAGTCATTTCAAACACACACTATGACTTTGATTACCATTACTCACCCCCGAAAGTATCAAACCAAACAACCCCTTAATTATAATGATAATTTTTAAAATAAAGTGGTACACCCTCCACCCTGTCCATTTTATTTTATCAACTTTAGTTTATTCCTTATGTAATACTATTATTTTATTTTGCAGGTCATTGACTTGTACACATAAATATTCATTTAATTTATAAAGGATCACACAATTACTTTATTTTTCTTAAAAAATGGATGGATTAAATAACCAAAATTGAGTATTTTAGTTTGGAAAAAAAATAAAAAAATTCCCTGCCCTTTTGTTTTGGGGAAATTCTTAAATCATTATTTGACCTGCTTTGGTTATCTTTTTTATGAGAGGAAAAATGTTATTTCCGTAGTATACCAAATATTTGAATTTTTAAGATAAATGATCGGAAGATGGTTGGTTCATAAATCAATCTAGTATTTAAGGAAAAATATTGCTACTTTTTTTCTTAAATAGTATATATCTATTTACGCATGAATAACAATTAAACACATTATTTTCACGAGAATTTATCAACTTTGTATATATATGGCGAATCAATGTATTAATTTTAAATTAAATATTTTTAATATACATTTGTTTTGAAAGTAAAAATTATTTAAAAAAATTGTGCATTGTTTAAGAAACTGCAATGAACAGTAAAAAAATTATAAAATAGTTCAAAAAATTACAAAATATAAGATAACTTGCATGATACAACAATTACAAACATATATTTGTGCACTACCAAAACTCTCATCTTTCAATTAACCCAAAACATGGGCTTCACTTCATCCTCTCAAATCTGACACCCCACTATCTTGAGATTTCTGTTGTAGTGTACTGGTATTTATGGCTATTTGAAGATTATTGCTTGGAAACTTCTTATTGTTTTTGGCATGATATTAGATCAAATTTAAGTATGAAGTTGGATTTTTTGTGCTATATGCAAAATTTTGTGTTTTAAATTCAATTTGATGTCACCGAATTATCGGGTTTCAGGGACAATTTTATGTGTCTATGATCATCCGGATTAATGGATAACAAACATTTATATATGAATAAGGAACATGAGAATGTTTAAAAAAGAAAAAAGAAACATAAAAACAACAATAATGGAGTGAAAATTGAGACCTGATCCCTTTAATATGACTTTAAGTACTCCCTTGAGAACCCTCTAGTCAGTGTGTATTATAGAATAAGTGAGTTTTGTGAATGAGTCTCAGAATTCTTTGCAAAAAATGTGGATACCCTATACAAAATGGGTAGGGTAATAATTAATAAAATGGGTCTCCCACTCCTTTTGTAGGCATGGGCTATGCACAAACCAAAAGGTAGGGTATTGTGCACTAAAATTGATCTTTTTTAAACTTATAATTTTTCATAGGTTTTACTGCAATTACACTGTTAAAGGTGTGGTAAAATGCAATATTTCCTAAAATATATAATTCAAATTTACTTTTTTTAAGAACTCTAATTCAATATTTAAAAGATTGATTATTGGTGGAATATGTTAATGCATAGATGTTTGAAACTTTGGAATGAAGATAATGAAAACCTTAAAAAATCTTAAATGGTGATGAGCATGGCTGTTTATTAATGGTTGAAAGGTAATTTGAAATTCTATAAGCATGACTAGTATGATTGAATATAGTGAATTCATGAATGAATTAAATGTGTAAATAGAATAATGTTAAGATGATGACAAATTTATTTATATAAAGAGGTTTTCAGGAAAAATTAGCGAAAATAAGGGGAAATAGTTGAGTTCTAGCAATATAAAACTAATCAGTGGATGTGTTCACGATTGAATTTCAGTTAATAGCCACAAGATTGACTGGAAGTGCTAGTTGATTCTACAACCACTGACTCACGAGGTGGCAACATACCTCAAACACCACATTGCCTCAGATATCTTACATTAGCTTCCCTTTTCAATAAACAATAAGAAAGTCGAGTGGAAGGGACAACTTTGCAGTGCATGTGATGCCTTCATCACTAATGATGGGGTGTTTAATTAGACAGTAAGGCTGCATTTTGAATTGCCCACAATCCATGTTTATATGAGGAAACAAAACATATTCAAATTGACATTCACTTCACAAGAAAAAAGACACAACAAGGAGTAAATAAGCTTGTTCAAAGTCCCTTCATAAAATTATTTGGTTGGCATATTAACAAGGTCTTTATCTGTTCAACACAATCAAGACCAAAATGAGATTGTTGAATATTCAATCCCATTTTGACATTTTGAGGGGTGTAAAGATAAACTTGATAGTTTGAAAGATTGGTCATGATGTTACAAGTTACTTAGTTTGTGAACATTTACACTAATACCTTATTAGTATAACAACTAATACTATAAGCTATTATAACTAAACATACATAGAATACATTTCATTTTTTAATCGTTTTTTCATTTATGAAAACTGATGCACTCTAACTTGATTCAAGATACCGTTTCCTTCCGATCTTCACATCAGTTTCAATATACAGGTTTTACATTATTGGTCCAATATTTATTACTCTCTTTGTCTTATAGGAGTTTGCGTACTTTTCTTATTTAAATGTCTCATACAAATTTGCACCCTAATAAAAAGGAAAAAATATTAATTTACGTGCACACTCACAAATTTATACACATATTTACTTATATGTCACTACTTTATATATAAAATATTTTTCTTAAAAAAATATGTCATCCCGTAAGACGCAAATGTCTACGGAACGGATGGGGTAATAAAATATATGTTCTTTGATAGTGTAAATAATGAGATAAGAGGTATAAATAATATCAAATTTTTGTTTGTGTGTCATTATCACATTCACAATAATTATAAAAACTGATATTTTATCTCTATGTATATGGTCATTTATGATACAAACTAATATAAAATACAAGTATACAACCATGGGAATTTAGGGGTGGACAGTACGACATACCGAATTTTTTTCGCCATATATCGCTATCAAACCGAAATTTTCGATACCAAAAAATATCATACCACTGTCATATCGAAAATTTTGATACCGTAGAAAGTCATATCGAAATTTCGATATACCGAAATTTTTGGTATTTTTGGTATATCAAAATTTTTTATTTTTTCGGTATATACCAAAATATTTTCAATATATCAAAATATTTTCAGTATGAAATTTTCGGTATATATCAAAATTTCTATATTTAGCACACCGTATCAAAAATTTCAATATATACCAAATTTTTTAATAAATTCAATATTTTTCAATATAATAAATGCGATATATCGATATTTTCGAAAACTACTTATGGGTAATAAGAGAGGTAGGAAATAGTAGCAAATGGAGTATAAAATTGGGAGTATCAGTATCTTAGTCCCTCCTAACCCATTAACAAGAAACAATCACCTCGTAGTGAATCACACAGCCAAAGACAAAGAAGTGTTAAACAAACACTATTGCGAAGGAACGTTTCTTACTGATGCACCTCGATTTTTATTCTAATAAACTGACACGTGTCCTCCTATTCAAGTAAAAAGAAATCGTGACGTCTATTTTTTAACATATATATATATATATATATATATATATAAAAGCTGTACTCCACTTGCAACTTTATGTACATTTTTTATCCTAACATTTTTTAATTTCTTTATGCTTGCTTTTTCTTTATCTCTTTTTGGTTTTATGGCCTAAATCACACATATTTTTGCAATTTTCGAACACACTTCCACAAAATACGTTTTGTATAACAAATTTCGACTGAAAGTGTGTATAAATTTAAATTTGGGCATTCAAGTATAGGGTTTATCTACTATATCAAATTTTATACTCCCTCCGTCCACGAAATTTATGCTCACATTTTTGCACGTGGTTTAATGCAATATATCGGAAGGTATTATGAGATATTGTGAGGTCCGTTTTGAGTAAAAAAAGTATTTATGGAAAGTACATATGATATACTTTTCATAAATATTCTCTTTATTCAAAACGGACCTCACAATAGCCCGTAATACCCTCCGACATATTGCATTAAACCACGTGCAAAAATGTGAGCATAAATTTCGTGG
>JAPKLY010000054.1:0-14790 GCA_026898435.1 Prunella vulgaris | reverse complement strand
GTAAGAAACGAAATAGGAAAAAAATTAGGGGTGACAAGAGAAATTTTAAAAAAAAAAGAGAATTAAGGGTATATTGGTCACTTATTTTTTAAAAAGACCAAAAAAGAGTTTTTATAAATTTGTGGACAAAAAAGAGTTTGTACCTTAAAAATAGGCTAAAAAAGAGTTTGTCCCTAGATAGTATATTTGGATTGTTGGACTAAGATAATTAGTAATGTAAGATAATTTCATTCTAAATATTTGGATTATAAGATTAATAATAAAAAAATATATCATTGACAATTTTGGCCTCTATATCATAAATAATTTTGCCTTCTATATCATATAATTTCATATTTAGTTGTATATCTCTAGTCAATTAAAAAATATAAAATTAAAATATATTTTGAATTTTGTTCAGCTTTTATATATAGTAGTTGTACTAGTACGTAAATCCGCGTATTATGCGGGATTATTAAAAAAAATAATTAATATAGATTATATTATGAGAATTAATAATTTTTTATTTCTTGTATATTTATATATAGATTTATTCAATAATATAAATCTACACTTTTGTATCAATCTATGATTATTTCTAAAATTTTATTATTATATAAGTATGTTAAAAGAAAATCAAGAACATAATATTTTATAATATAAATTTTTATTATTAAATAGGCATGTTAAAACAATTTATAAATTATTAAATGTTTATAAGTATTTTTAAAATATTAGTAAAATGATTTCATGTTAAAACAATTTATAAATTATTAAATGTTTATAAGTATTTTTAAAATATTAGTAAAATGATTTTTTTTACATCAGTTAGGTTGTCAGACTGATTAATGTTAAGTCTTGCCGGATCATGCTGAACAGTGTCGAACTCAGTCATGCTAACATATTACCTGTTGTGTTATTATATTGTGCACCATGTGCATAGATACACTTGAATTTTGGATAAAATTACTTAATTAATATCCCGAAAAGCAATTAGTAATACTCTAAAAATTAAGAAGTAATAAGAAATACTCCAAAAAGTTGTCAGTAATAACATAATTGTGCTATGAAGATGAACAACAGATAATGATTTATGATTATTTTCATCTGGATGGTGAATCTGAAATTTTCAAATATAAATGGTAGTGCGATAAACATAAAGATAAATATGATTTTACATTTTAATTTGATCTTGTGTTTAATTCACAATGATGATTAATTGATAATTAATTAATAATTAACTTCAATTTTAAACGTAGATAATATAAATTGCAATGAATTATTTTTTTGAAGTTTATTAAAATGATAAATTTGTAATTGAATGATTATAATTTATAAATAATTAAATTTATTGTAAAAGTACGACAACACGAAGCAGTTCAATGATAAACGATATAAAATCTGACGACTAGTTGAACAGGTTGCATGTCATATGTTTTAGACCATTAGATTTCAGATCGATAGTCTACAGATCCCAGTTAACGTTAATTGTTTGCCTATTTTGAAGCGCAACACGCAAGTGCACGTGATCGTGTATGTATTGGAAAGTGACCAAGTTAAAATATCGAACCCTAGGAAACAATGATTGGTATGCAATGGTTTGTATGTTTATCTAAGAAATCAACTAATGAATTTAAATTGCAATATCTTGATTTTATCTACTTATGCAAGAGAATTAAATGCTATCTATTACTTTTGGCAAGTGAGGGAGTTTTGGGAAATGACATTGAGGTATTTCAATTATGGAGCCATTAAATTATTAGTATTTCCTAGCATGCATGAGTGTTACTAAGTGCAATAGTTACGTTTTAAGACACTATCAAGTATCTAAATTATCACTTAAATACCTAATACTCCAACTAAGTAGTTCTATGATTCGTGCAATTCTCATTGTCTATGAAACACTAACTCAAACACTTGGTGTGCAAAATTATCAATTAAGACCGAAATTGAATCAACTCAATTAAATATCAAAACATCAAAAAACATCCGCCAAGAGTTCTATCAAACATATAATATAGAGAATTCATACATATGGTTAACTCATACAAGAATTGGAAGCACAAACAATTCAATTACCCCACAATATCCATATCACCAATGCACAAAGTGATTAGCACATGACTAATTGTGTAGGAATAACAACAATTGACATAATAGAGATCATATCTAATGCAAAGATAGTAGAATAATAGAAAAATTTACCAATGTTGATTAATATGAAGAAACAAGCAATCTACCTCAAAATAGCAAAATACAATCTACAATGCAAATCGTACGTACGAACGTAGACAATTCTATGGGAAAGCTAATGGTATTATTGGATCGAAAACCTAATAGACGAATCGTAAGTAATTGCAAAAATGGAATCTACAATCAAAGTTTCACCCACAAGTAACCTCTCTCTAACTTCCCCCTAATCTAAGATGGTAAAGTATTATATAAATCATTTTCATGATATAAATCACTTTGTGATATAAGGTTTATATTAATGAATTTATCTTTTTTGCCTTATTAAAAAGTATGAACCACTTTCACATAATACATACTCATCTAAGATTGTAAAATGAATCATGAGTCACTTCAAAATCAGAATTAAAGCCTATTTATAGTGTCAAAACGTGATTACTAGATTGTCCTTCATTAAAAGGATGAAATGTCAAAATTGTCCTTAAAAATGCTCCTCCAAGTGGCCACTTGACCAACCACTCGACCAAAGAAGGGGTACCACTCGGTCTGTTTGGTCGAGTGATGCATCTTTGTGGAGGCAGTTCACTTTTCACCTGAACAAAGAAGTAGTACCACTTGTTCTGAGTGCAAGTGCCACTCGACCTGAGTGTATTTTCCGACTTTCTCCAATTTGTTCCGTCGACACTTTTATGCTTCCTAAAGTCCTTCTCTTGGCATTCGAAACTCTCCTTCACTCTTGCATTGTCTAATTTCACCTTCCATCTTCATAATCTTTCGATTTTGCTCGTTTTTACCTATAAAATCAACCTTTCTCCACACAAGGGTGAATATAGCAACATATCATTCAATAGGGTAAATAATGCACATAAATCATTAAATTTCATGCTCAAATACACATATAATGATGCAATTATTAACATAATCATTAACCAACCCGACAGTCTGACTGATCTAAGAAAATCTCTAATAAAATAAGATGTTTGATAAGTTATAAGATCTTAAAATAAATTGATAATAGTTTATAAGTCACTCCGAACCAGTCACCCCTTCCCATCTCTACCTCAACATTAAATATATATATATATATAATTTAAATTAAAATTTAATATTTTGGGATAAATTATCAAAAACTTTTATATCAATAAAGCTACTTAAGAGTAATATCTAATAAATTCTTTAAATAATATATAAAATATTAGAATTGTAAAATGTATTTAAAATAAGTTTAGCCAAACCAACATTACAAGGGTGATGTGACCAAGCTTTTCTGAAATTTTTTTTAAAAAAAAGAGATTATAATTTGGCCATTAAGAAGAGCCTGACTATACGTAATATAAACAAAATTTCTTTCGCAAAAAGAATTAGTTATTTTTCAAATAAAAAAATACTTTCTTGTGACATCGGTTACATTTTTTTTTGTACATAATCAATTTGTAATTAATATCAATTTTGTGAATTATTTTGTAATTTTCCGAAGAAAAATATGTTAAAATGGCTTTGAAACGATAACTTGATTCTAACTTTAGTTTAAACTCATATCAATCAATGTTTTTGTCTTTAAATAATTCATTTTGTCAAGTTTGTTATTTAAAAATGTAATCTAATTAAAATGATCCAATCTTGAATGTGATATAAGCAAAATCTCTTTAAATTAATACTCCATAAATTAATATCTCCTCTCAAATAATAATTTCCTATAGTCTCGATTTGGACTCATTATTTTCATTAATAATTTCAAGTAAATATTAAAATGATTTTTTTAAGACCCTATGGAAATCTATAATATCCTCAATATTATAAATTAGGAAACCTATACTATCCGCAAACATAGCTAGGTTATTCTGGTAAAATAAGAATTTATCATTGGTTACTTTATTGAAATTTAAATTAGAATTAATTTTTTCTCTAACTTTTTTCATGTATTTAGTTTGTCATGATTGTTTTTCACGCATTAGATGAGAAGAAATTGTTTTGTTATATACAATTTTTATAGAACATTTTGTTTTATTTATATAGTAATTCTTTCAAATTATAGAGCAAACGATTTTTAGTTTTATTGCATTGACTAACTAGATTCAAATTCCTCCCATTTACTATTCATGCCAATATCCATATATTTAAATTTAAACTTGTTGAATATAAAATACTCTTTTTAGTAACAAATTATTAATTATTGATTTATCTTTAAATTAAAAAATACTCTTTTTAATAATAAATTATTTATTGATTTTTATAAGTATGCATATCTATTGTATTTGTTAGTCCACAAAAATATAAAAATGATCGTTTTATTATCACTTATTCATGCATTATATAATTACACACACATTATTGATGTTACCCTTATGCATAATTACTTTATTCATAAATAAATTTTGTAACACCATACAACACCCTTATTTTATTTAATTAATACTCCCTCCGTTCCAATTTTTTTTTTTTTTTTTGGGACGTCCAAACTCTTTTTTCCTACCTTAATAAGGAAATAATTTACTCTCACAAAAGTCAATAAAATACACTTTTTATATTTTATTAATTAACTTCACACTCACATACTCTACTTTTTTCTTAATTCGTGTGCTCAGGTCTCTTGGAAAAAAGACCCGGGACGGAGGGAGTATAATTTTTTAAAAAGAACATAACTCTCATGAATTCTCTAAGTAAAATTTATTGAAGGGTTGCCTATGCCGAGATTGAAGCTGTCCTCAAAAAGTGCAGTTTAGCCACCATGGTTTGAAAGGGATTGAAAATGACTTATCTATTAAATTTTAGAAAAATAAAATGGGTACACCACAAAAAAGACCCTGCAATTTGACCTCTTAATGTACTGTTCACTGGCAAAACTATAAATTGTATAAACAGGAGGAGTTGGCTACTTCAATAATTTTTTTTTTAAAATTGTGGCATACATAAAATACAAATACAAAAAGACATTTTTATTGGAATATAATTCAGAAAAATAAATTTGATTTGTGTACTTGTTTGTATATTTACTACTTCCAGCTCATTGTCATTTTTCCTTTATTTAAACTTTGTTTTCTGGTAGGTGGTTGGAAATGGAGCTTGAGGCTGAGGAGAGTGGTAGGTGGTTTGATTTTTAGTAAAAAATTTGGGTAACTTTGAATTTTCATCAACTCCATTTTTTTCTTTCTTGCTTTTTGACATTGATTTTGCAAATATATTTATTTTTAAAAAATACAGTTGTTGTGTATCAATCAAGTGAAAATATGTTCTCGGTAAAATATAGGGTGAATGTCATCTTCATATTTGCATTTTTTTTTAATTTGAAACGGGGTGAATTTATTTTGTGAGTTTTTATTTTTACATAATTTTACTTAATGTTTTATCTTGTGTCGGTCTCTGTAAATTAAAATCTTTTTACAAAAAGTAAGTCTTGTGTGAGTAGAGTTGGCAGACGGGCCGATCCGATCCAGCCTGTCCAATTTTTAATAGAACCTGTAAAGATTGAATCAAGCCCAGCCCAAATATCGTGTGGGCAGCCCATTGAGCAGGGCCTGAATTGTTAGCTTTCTCACTATAAAGATGATAATCTGGTCGACGTGGCAAGCTCACAGTGCCAAGTCATACTCACGAGTTGGGCTGGACCGACCCATTTTTCAATCGGGTCTATAAAAATCGGGCCTAGTACAACTCAAATATCGCCAAAATTGCAAGATCTAAGTGTGAGACCGTCTCATGACATGAAATCTACACTTATTAATAAATTTTACGAAGCGATAATTTTTTGATAAAGAATAATACTCACTCTGTCCCGCAGGAATTTGCACACTTTCCTTATTTGGATGTCCCACACAAATTTGTACACTACTAAAAAAAGAAGCATTGATTTACATGCACACTCACAAACCTTTACACATATTTACTCATATACCACTACTTTATATATAAAACTATTTTTTTAAAAAAAATATGCCGTCCCGTAAGGTGCAAATTCCTACTAGACGGAGGGAGTAATCTTTTTGTTAAAAAGTGACAATTTAAAATTATTGTCACTTTAAAAGCGCAAGTACAAATCAAACCTAGGTTTGACTAAGACAATCTTTGTAATTCCCCAAAACCTGGTTATTTCTTGCATGCTAAGCAATATAATTATTAAATTGGGAATTATTTTGAGTTTTATTGTCCAACTAAGAGTATGGCCCATTAGCTTTGTCTAGAAACTTTGAATATCATATTCAGTGTCCAAATTTGGTAGGGAGCATCACGCACACTTTGAAAGGAGCCTGAAAACGCGATTTTGGTTATTGGGATGTTCCCCTTGCCAGGGGTCAAGCATCTCGCACCTCCAGAAACGCGATTATTGCACAAACAATTTGTTGTTAATTAACACCTCTTGTCTTCTTTTTTCCTTTCCGCCGTCGACATGGGTCAGGATTATCTCCTGTGGAGGCTTCTGACCTTTGAATCACACACATGAAATGTATGATCAAAGGGTCGGGATCTTTAGGAGTGGGCATTCGATCGATTCGGTCGATTTTGGACTATTTTTTAATCGAACCAAAAGAACAGAATTGTATAATCCAGAAACCGAAATCGAACCGAAATTTTTGAAAATCTAAATATCCAAAACCGAAAAAACCGAAATATATTTCGATTAATTCGGTTAAAACCAAACTTTTAAATATATTTAATAATTTATGTATAAATATAATCTAATTTTTCAAACATTTTTTTAAAGGGTGCGACTATTCATACCCCAATTAATAAATATACGCAATTTAAAATGAAAAAATAAATTAAAATACTAAACATACCCCATCTTTTATTAATATACCATTTTTTTCATTTTTTGACTTATTCTTCTCTCTCATGTTCTAACTATTATGTTCATGGAGTCCTCGAAACCATTCTACAGCCTTACGCAGCCCTAGAATTACACAATTTACAGATCAATTCAATCTCATTTTTATGCTTTGTTAGTGACATCAAACTAATTTAAATTATATATTTTTATTATTTATTGATGAGTGGAAGAGGACGACCTGCTGTATTTTCCACGACAGATACAGAAAGGTTGGAAATTATGAAATTTTGAAATGGGGAGATTGGTGATTTTCAGGCGGAGAAAAAAAAGCTCCCGTGAGATCTGAAGGAGCGTGGAGAAGAAAGAGAAGAAGACAAGATTTATAACAGTTAGAACATGAGAGAGAAGAAGAATAAGTCAAAAATAAAAATAAGATATATTAGTAAAAAATGGGGTATGTTTAGTATTTTAAATTATTTTTTCATTTTAAATTGAGTATATTTATTAATGGGAGTATGTTTAGAGGAATTTGGGGTATGAATAGTTGACCTTTTTTTAAATATATTTCATAATTTTATGTATAATCTCCCTCTTCCCCTAAATGAAACTAGGATTTTGAAAGAAATTATTTCGGTGTTTTTTGCCCACCCCAGGGATCCTGCACAGGAACCTCCAGTACAGGAAAATATCCCGATCCATCGACATACCAGCTAAACTTGGAGGAACAGTCATGCCACATTTCTGAAATCTAAGCATCAGAAGTTGAGGATTCGCTGCCCCGTGTATCCGACATTCTCGTGGGAACGGGGATGCATGCCACTTTAGGAAAACCATGATCAAGATTTAAAAAACTAAAGTTAATGAATTTGGAATGACGCATCTTTGAGAGGAGCTGGTATTATATGCACATGGGATTCACCGAATTACATAAAATTTAGTTTATTTAAATAACAATCCTTTTAAGAAGGAAAAATGAAATGTTTCTACATCAATGACTCTATACTTATATCTACTGCTGTAAAGCAGGGAAATGGTAGGTGACAGAACTCTCCTCAGGAATATATATGGAGCTAGCTTGCTCATTACACCATATATACATATTGGCTCAAAATTTTTAGAGAATCCTCATTCCTCAACTTTGTAAGAGCTGCTCTTTCTAGTTTTCTTATCCACTCTTTGCTCACACAAAAGCGCCTCCCGATTTCCTCGAGTGACTTGCACTGCTGGTTCCCGAGTCCAAATCGCAGGATTATGACCTGTTTCTCTCTTGGCTCTAATGCACTAAGAAGTGTGTAAACATCATTAATCATATGTTGCCTAAATACAGCATCTTCTGGGCTCATTATTGACATATCAGGTGTAATTTCCTGGAAATTTGTAAGAGCACAGGTTAAAAAACCAAAAAGAGAAGAATCAACAGTCTAGTGTTTGAGGAATCTTGAAAACAAACATTTAACATTAACAAAATTGGAGATTGGCTTTAGAATCTAGGAATCGTGCATCAATAGAAGTGGAAGAAGCAATAATGACAAAGTTTAACCTTACCATATACTTTATGTTGATGTTATCCCCTATTTTCTGATCAATCGATCCCACGACTCTGAGGCATTTGCTAGCTGACACAATTTTAGCCATAGATAGACCAGTAAACTTGGCAATTTCAGAGTCATCTGGATATTTTCCGTTGCTGTTGCTAAGGGCCTTTCGTGCTTTCTGTACTTGATTTATTACCTTGGTTAAAGTGCTCTGAACACAGTTGCAAATTCCATCTTTTAGTTTAGGTTTAGACTCTGAATGAGAAGTAGTTGACAAGGAAGAAAAAGAAAACGAGACATACAGGAATACGAACTCCTCTGGCATGTCTTGCCACCAATGTTGCTATTGATTTCCTAATCCAATATTGGACATAGGTTGAGAATTTGTATCCTCTTGATTGATCGAATCTTTCTGCACCTTGCAACACGCCTATGTTTCCTGCCTGTAAACCATCATAAATAAAAGTTAGACGAGCAAACATTAAGGTGATTATATGTATGATTTTCGTCTTATCCGACATTTAGTTTCTTCCTTTTTCCAATATTATCATGAGCATATGCTATAGAAAAAGAGGAATTTAAATAACACAAAAGAAAAGGAAAAAACCTGGATCAGATCTTCAAAGGCTACTCCAAGTCCTCGATAATTTCTTGCAATAAACAAAACCAATGAGCGCGTGCTTCTCAGAAGCTCGTCTTTGCATTGCCAGCCATAATACAAACGTCGTTGCAATTCTTTCTTTTCAATTCTAGCAGCTTCAGCCCAGCTAATCAAGCTAGGTACTTGACCAGTTTCTTCTTCCAGTATCGCCCTGAGTTTTTCCAATTCTGCAACCACCTGTTATACAATAACATTAACTATAAGACATTATGGTTCTTGATTAATCAGAAAAAGCACTTCTTGCACAATAGAAATAAAAACAACCTTAACTCCACTCGACATTTCTGCCTCAGTCCAAGCAATTTTCCGTCTTTTATATCGAGATCTCGTGGTTTTTCTAGCAGAGGCAAATATAGGCTGATGAGATAATGCTAGCCCAGAAGTATCAGTTTCCTTCTCCAATGTACGTTTTCTTCTCGATTTTCTGATTTCTTTTTTCCCAGATCGAACAATCACCTTGTCCACACTGGGCTCTTCAACAATCTCAGCAGGTGCATTAGACAAATCAAAAGAACTTGAGGAATTAAGGGTCCTGGATAGACATGAATGGAACAATCTTAGAGCTCCAAGTCTTTCTAATTGCTCCAGAATATCTCTTTCCAACCTTACCGCATCAGAATCAGAAAACATGTATTCCAACATATCAAGGTTTTTCATCAACAATCTGTACCGTGATCCTTGTGTTGCTTGTAAGGAAGTAAGGTATCCCCACTTATCCTCATTTTTAGACATTTGGATTTCATCGTTAAGCAAACTGTATAAACCATCACCAGAACCCTTCCCAAGTGCCGCCTGAACAAATAGACACATAAGCAAGAAAATGGAAGTTGAAGCCTTCATGACTTCATCAACAAATCTCACACTGAAATATCAGAAGATCACGTATAGTGTAAATTGTTACTTAACTACGCAAACTAATTCATGGATAGAAAAGCAACCTTTAATTCTCTAGTTGCCAATAAATTTTTCTCTAACAGCTGGTGAGAATATGAGTAGGCTTGTGCCCTGGAAGTATCATTTATTGTTTCAGCCTCACCATATAAGACTGATGTAGCAGTCAATCTCAACAAGAAGTATGAACTATCGCTGCCTTTACCTGTACGGTTTATGTAGACTAGAATAAGGAGAAGCCTCCGAACAAATATAGTTATAAAGAGAAGAGAGAGAGAGAGAGAGAAACAAGAACTGATATCAGATAAATAACTAGAGTTAGCTAACCCCAGTGTTATTAGCAGTAAACAATCTTAGAATTTCTGAAAGTGATAGCAATCATCACCCTAAACATGAGTGGTAGTGAAAATTCATGTAAATAATGTGTAGTATTTGTTAAAAAATTACACAACGATTATGAGTTCCTACTTCTGCTCCATCATAAAGGCCAAAAAATGGCGGAGAACTTGGCAATTTATGAGGTTTCTATCATATTTTGACTTTACAAGAAGGATGCAGGGCCATAATCGGTTGGAAAGTCACAAATAGCAACACAATCGAATACATTAAGAACATCGAGCCAAAACATAGGACCATGAGCTCAACATCTTATCAGAGGCTTCAAGAACACTGCTCACTAGCACTTACAAGAAATTAATTTATTCATGATACAAAGTTTTCAACATAAATTTAAATTTGACAGATGTCACCCTTCAAACCATGAAACCAACAATAGTTTCCAGACCCGGAACCATAGCTATAACAAGCAAGAACCATCCAGCTAAAGAACTATAGCTAATGATTTTTATCTAGTTATTCGAGCAGAACCATCACAAATTTTCTAGAGGTAAACCTTCGCAATGAATCTTGAAGATCAATTGCCCTACTGCAAACATAGAATCGCAATACATTAACCTAAGAGCTTGGTAATCTGCAATCCTGAGCTTTAAGGACCAAAGTCTAGAATTTCTTTTAACAATTAGTCATTTTGATGAAACTACAAACAGTCCCTGAATTCTGTATCCCAACTCCCCCCCTTTACTTGATGATATGATCTCAACACCACAAACTAGCACAAATTAAAGCACTATTTAAATTCAGTGCTCTAAAACAGCATCATATATACAGGAAAGAAGAAAAACTAAAACCAAACGCGAGCATCGATAGACTCACAAGAATATGAAGAAGGGAAAGACGATGAACTTGTGGAGAGAGGGGATTGGATTGAAAGACCACCCCATTTGAGGTTTAGCCTAAACCCCATTAACAAAATTTGTTGGTTGAAAAAGCAGAGTGGTGATCAAATATGTATTAGGAATAAAGATTGATGAGAAGTGAAGAAGTGATGAGCGGAGGGATATGCTGGTATTGCAAGCTCTCAGCCACTGGTTCCCCATCTCAACTCTTGAGCACAGCCTCAATTGCGATTCACACGTTTACTTTTTTTTTTTTTTCCTTAAATTTCGTCTCATTAAATATTTAAAATTGAAAATTGGTAGCTCACTTGCTATTATGGGACAAATTTCGATTTATGAAAATAAAATATCTTAAAAAAGAAGGAAAAAAAGTTAGTCGATCGAAACAATTCAATAATTCCACTAGTTTTTAGTGGATCAACAGGTTTATTTTTCAAATTGAACATCAAACTCGATTCTGTAAACAATTTTTGGTTACGTAATTCTACTTTTATATTTATTTTATTTAAATATTTCAATTCTACTTTTATAAGTGTATAAAAAGAAATATTTCACTCACAAATTAAGTCAATTCATTTTTCTTAATTCGTGAACCTTCTCCAAGTACGAAAATTATAGGATTATAATTTTCTTTTGATTGATGCTTCAAATTTCAATGCTAAAATATTGTTGGGAGGGATGATTCTCTAACTTCTTTTAAATTATAGGATTATATTTTTTTCTTTTAATTATATATTTGAGAAAAATCAAATTTGCCCACACTGTCAATTTTAGTGTGTTCGATCCTATCAATATATAAAATATACTTAGGACAACATGATCTTTGACACATATAAGCCAAAATTAGAAGGAAAAAGAATTACTGAAAAACAATTTGCATATTGAGGCATACAAACATGAAGTAAAATAACACCCCCTCCCTCCCTCTATGCCTGCGTAAAGTTAACCGAGCAGAAATGTTGCAGCATTGTGAAGGAACTGTCAACAACAACAGAAAGGAATAAACGAAACTCGAACGTATTCGATATATCCTAATACGTAAAACAGCAGCAGCAGTAACCATTTAGCATATTTCCACGTACCTGTACATGTGCAATAAAACGAAACCAAGGCCCTCAGAAATTAGTAGAATTTGGATATGTGCATAATACATGGGAACAAAGAATGTGATTTTCTTTTCTTTGGTGAGAAGAACTTGGCATAGGTTAGTGCAAGAGAAAATAGCTACTCACTTGCAACAACAAATGCATGCAATCAACTGCAACCATTGATACCTCCTCTTCCACCTCACTTTTCTCAAAAGCGTATCGTGATGATGGAAACAATGATTGCTTGATGGGAGTTATGAAGTAAAGCAACATGGAAATGCGAAGCTTCGCCATACTACCACGTGCTCCTTCCGTCCCAACTTAAACTTCACACTTTCCTTTCTGGGACAACCTACAATAAGCTTCTCACCCCAAAAAAAGGAAATAAAATACTCTCACAATGCCTATTTCACTTCAAAATGCTCTTCATTCATTGGTCTAAACAGTCAATAAAGCAATTTTTTTAAACAAAATAAATTGCATTAGGTCTGTTGGTGTGGGCATCAAAGATGATACTTGTTATTTACTCTGAGGCATTTATCGGTCGGACATGAAGTCTCATATTTCAAGTTTCAGCTGCGTGCAGAATACCATCCAGACTCTTTTCTTGGATTACATTACCCACATGCTGGTTTAATTTTTGGTATAATGATATCACTGAGTAGTTTTTCATATCTATATATTAAGCAAGCTATGTGCTCCCTGTTTAATATAACCTATGAATTTTATTTGCACATATATTATTGATGTAAAGTACTAGGGAGCACTGGCAGGTTAATTTAACTAAGACTTCCTTCTCTATAAACCTTAAGACAGTTATGGCTACGCAATCACGAAATTGACCTGCAAGCCTATCTAAGCAAGTATTGTAAAATAACAGAAGATACTCAAAAGCAGAAGGGAACTCACACGAAAGAGAGATTTCCCAAACATCCAGCAAATGTGCAAGGGTTAAGAAGTCTGTTTCAAATTTCGTCAAGTCAGGGAAATTACCAGAGATAAGTATCCAACACAGAGAGATTTCAGTCATTTAGTGAAAGTGCAATCTGTTGGGAAAAAAAAAAAAAAAAAAGAACTTTAAGAAAGAGCACATGCTCAACCTTCTTGCTTGACATTATGATAAATACAGTACAAAAAAGAGACCAGATGATTTTTTTACTCCTTATGTCCCGGAGAAATTTGCACTATTTCACTTTTTTTTTTAAATAAAATAGCAGCATATGTATAAACATGTGTATAGTTATGTAAGTGTACATGCAAAGCGATATTTCTTTTTTAGTAGTATACAAATTTGTGCGGGACTTCCAAATAAGAAAAGTGTGTAAATTCCTATGGGACAGATGGAGTACTATATTTATAAAAAATGGAAAATTTGGGGAGGGAAGGAGCACGCCCCAGCCGTAGGGACACTCCATCCTTGTATCTGGGAATGCTGCATTACAGTTCTTTCACTAATATCTTGGCGAACACTGATCAAAACAGGAACACAACGATAAGACACATTATAAGCCATCAAGCTAACGAAGTTGAAGGTTACACCGGAAATAAGAGAAACTGGAAGCATTGTACTATTAGTACAAGAGAATTGCATACACATGATGCTTGACACTACAGTAATATTATAATGAGCGATCTTAGGAATGGACACCAGAAAACTAAGATACTTCAAGATCTGAATAAAACATATTAGCAACAATTTATAGAAGGAATATTAGGAGAAAAAATGCTGTGCGGTTACATGAGTAGCGTCCATGTACGAGCATCAGTCTTTTCCAAAACCCGAATTCTGCAAGGCAAAGAAAAAACATGTAAATGCTTTCAAATATAAAGAATATGTTACATTCTGTGAATTTGCAAAATAATTTCGAGAAATAAACTAGAACTGAATAAATACTTTATAACTTTGAAAACCTTTCCCAACCAAAATATTTAGCTATACGTGAATATGGATGGCTTGATACCCTATATTACTTATCTGTAAATCAAAATAAAGACACAAACTTCATCAAGGTCTCCTTTGCAAAACATTCACTATTTTTCACTAAATTATTAATTTTTCATATGCTAGCTCTAGCTCTCGAACAATATAGAGATCATGTTCATTTGGACTGGATAAAAAGGTCTTATCCCTATAGTCACATATCATCAAAAGTTCTACAAGCTAAAACAAGAAAATTCGTAAGAGATAGCTTCAATAGCATTTAACTGGAAAAGTGCATGAATATGAGTAACCAAATTTAATTAGTTCTTCGGGATAGGAGAATTAGTAGGGATGAAAGATATTGTTTCTCTGTTTTTTGAAAGAGCTAGTAGGTAGGTTCGCATGAAGCACTCAGAATAGGGTATGCATGATTAAGATTATATATATAATGTGGTTTACCAAAAGCTAAAGTTCAGTGTAAAAGTACCTAGCCAGGTAAGACCACATCCTAGAATTTTGGAGTAA
>JAPKLY010000053.1:1679552-1692942 GCA_026898435.1 Prunella vulgaris | reverse complement strand
GTTTAACTAAACAAGTTGAAAGTTTGCAACTAAAGAAACCTAAGTAAAATTTGTGCAAAATGATGACATATGTGAAATTTGTGCCATTAATGGACATGTAACTAATGAATGCCCACAAATTCCTATTTTCAAAGAGATGTGTCATGAACAAGTAAATGCATTATCTAATTTTCAAAATTCATATCCATCAGCTTTTTCTGAAACATACAACCCAAATTGGAAAAATCATCCAAACTTTAAGTGGAAAAATGAAAGTGTGTTACAACCTTTTCCCACCCAGAAAAACCCCAATTCCAATTTCACCCAACATAATAAACCACATATAAAAAGCCTTGAAGAAACTTTACAAGCCTTTATGCAAGGACAAACAACCGTCAACAACCAAACGTCACAAGCCATCAATGATATTAAAAGTACATTATCTACTTTAACTAATTCCTTAAGAACAGTTGAGAAAGGAAAGTTTCCTGCTCAACCTCAACAAAATCCTGCTGGGCAATGTCAAAGTTCCTCTAATGCACCAGAAAATGTTAATTTTGTCACCACTTTACGAAGTGGAAAATTAATTGACAAAACAATCAACCTTGAGAAACAGGAAGTTGAGTCAACCCAGACCCCGAATAATGAAGATATAAATAAAGGAGAAGATGAAAATAAGAATTTAAACCCTATTAAGAAATCATCCACTGCTCTTTTTCCTAAAAGATTACACCCAATTAAGAAATTGGACCAAAACTCTGAAATATTTGAGGTTTTGAAACAAGTAAAAGTTAACATTCCACTACTAGATGCAATAAAGCAAGTTCCATCTTATGCCAAATTTTTGAAAGATTTGTGTACTGTAAAGAGAAAACTACATGTTGAAAATAAGGCATTTTTAACAGAGAGTGTAAGTTCAATTTTTCAACAAGAAACCCCTCCTAAATACAAAAATCCTGGTTGTCCAACAATATCTTGTATTATTGGGAATACAAAAGTAGAACATGCACTTCTTGATCTTGGTGCGAGTGTTAACCTTTTACCGTTTTCTGTGTATAAACAACTGGATTTGGGAGAATTAAGGAAAACTACTGTCACACTTCAATTGGCAGATCGTTCTATAAAAATTCCAAGAGGTATAGTAGAGGATGTGTTAGTGCAAATTGATAAATTCTATTTTCCGGTAGATTTTATTGTTTTAGACACATGCCCAGTCTCAAATCCATCATCTCAACATCCAATCATTTTAGGAAGACCATTTCTTGCAACTTCTAATGCTTTAATAAACTGTAGAAATGGTGTTTTAAATCTTTCTTTTGGAAATATGACTTTGGAGTTAAATGTTTTTAACATTTCTAAGCAACCACAAAGTAATGATGAGGCTAACGAAATTGATGTAATTGAGACATGTACTCTTGAACAATTGATAACCTCATTTTCTGATCCATTAGAAAATTTGATAAATGATTGTGTTAATGATAACAGTTCGGAGTTTGATTCCATTCCTATGATTTCACAAGTTTCAAAGCTTAATGAATGGAAACCCAAATTTGAACAATTATCAAAGTCCGAAAAGACTCCAACCCCGTCAAGCGAGCTACCACCAGTTTTAGAGTTGAAGCCTTTACCATCAAATTTGAAATATGCTTTTTTGGGTACTAATGATACTTATCCGGTAATAATATCCTCTAAGTTAAGTTATGATCAAGAGCATAAATTATTAGAGATATTAAAGATTCACAAGCATGCGATAGGGTGGTCTATATCAGATATAAAAGGAATTAGCCCATTAATTTGCAGTCATAATATTTATTTAGAGGAAAATGCTAAACCCTCTAGGCAGATGCAACGAAGACTTAACCCTAATATGAAAGAAGTGGTGAGAAATGAAGTGATTAAGCTATTACACAATGATATTATCTATCCTATCTCTGATAGTAAATGGGTAAGTCCTACTCAAGTTGTGCCTAAGAAATCTGGAGTAACTGTAGTAAAAAATGATAAAAATGAATTGATTCCAACTAGGACTGTTACTGGTTGGCGTGTATGCATTGACTACAGAAAATTAAATTTAATGACAAGAAAAGATCATTTTCCTTTACCTTTTATGGACCAAATTTTGGAAAGAATTGCTGGGCATGAATTTTATTGCTTCTTAGATGGATATTCAGGGTATAATCAAATTGCAATTGCACTAGAAGATCAGGAAAAAACAACATTTACATGTCCTTTTGGAACGTTTGCATATCGTAGAATGCCATTTGGATTATGTAATGCCCCAGCAACATTCCAAAGATGTATGGTAAGTATTTTCAGTGACATGGTTGAACGTTTTCTTGAAGTTTTCATGGACGATTTCTCTGTCTTTGGAAATTCTTTTGATGATTGCTTAATAAACTTGGCTAAAGTCTTAGCTAGATGTGAGGAGAAAAATCTTGTCCTTAACTGGGAAAAATGTCATTTCATGGTAACTGAAGGAATTGTGTTAGGCCACATTGTTTCATCAAAAGGATTAGAAGTTGACAGGTCCAAAATTGATCTAATAGCCAACCTACCAACACCAAAATCAGTTAAAGATATTAGATCATTTCTAGGACATGCAGGTTTTTATAGAAGGTTCATAAAAAATTTTAGCACAATTTCAAGACCATTATGCAACCTTTTATTAAAAGATATAGTATTCGAGTGGAATGACTCTTGTGAAAAGGCTTTTGTAACACTCAAAGAAATGCTCACTTCTACACCTATTATGCAACCTCCTGATTGGAATCTACCTTTTGAAATTATGTGTGATGCTAGTGATTATGCTGTTGGAGCCGTGTTAGGACAGAGAAAAGATAAGAAACCTTATGTGATATATTATGCAAGTAAAACTCTTAATAGTGCTCAAATGAATTATTCCACTACTGAAAAAGAATTACTTGCTGTAGTATTTGCACTAGAAAAATTTAGATCTTATCTTGTTGGCTCATCTATTGTTGTTTATACTGATCATTCGGCTTTAAAATATCTACTAGCAAA
Source organism: Prunella vulgaris (assembly GCA_026898435.1). NCBI lineage: Eukaryota > Viridiplantae > Streptophyta > Magnoliopsida > Lamiales > Lamiaceae > Prunella > Prunella vulgaris. The sequence goes on along the minus strand of JAPKLY010000053.1, from coordinate 1,689,942 downwards.
GAAAGATGCAAAGCCAAGATTAATTAGGTGGATACTTTTACTTCAAGAATTTGATATAATAATCAAAGATAAAAAGGGAGTGGAAAATGTAGTGGCCGATCACTTATCCAGACTTACATGTGATGAATCTTTCGAGGTAAGCCCCATAAATGACTCTTTTCCCGATGAGCAATTATTCACCGTGTCTAAAGGTCCATGGTTTGCGGATCTTGCTAACTTTCTTGCGACAGGTCAAATTCCAATTCATTGGAATGCTCAAGATAATAAGAAATTTCTTTTGGGATGACTCATATCTTTTTAAGTATTGTCCTGATCAAATATTAAGAAGATGTGTACCAGATAATGAAATTCAAAGCATAATAAATTTTTCTCACTCTGAAGCTTGTGGGGGGCATTTTTCAACAAGAAAAACCGCTGCAAAAATTTTGCAGTGTGGATTTTATTGGCCAACACTTTTCAAGGACACATATGAATTTTGTAAATCTTGTGATCGATGTCAGAGATTAGGGGGCATAAGTCATAGAAACATGATGCCATTAAATCCTATCCTAACTGTTGAAGTATTTGATTGTTGGGGAATTGATTTTATGGGTCCTTTTAATCCACCATCTTTTGGTTATCAATATATTTTGGTTGGAGTCGACTACGTTTCAAAATGGATTGAGGCAATCCCTTGCAAAAATAATGATCATAAAATTGTTTTAAAATTTTTAAAGGAAAATATTTTTTCAAGATTTGGAATGCCTCGTGCAATTATTAGTGATGGCGGTTCACACTTTTGTAACAAACCTTTTGAGAATTTAATGAAAAAATATGGAATCCATCATAAAGTGTCTACCCCATACCACCCAAACACTAGTGGGCAAGCTGAACTCGCTAATAGGGAAATAAAACATATCTTGGAGAAGACAGTCAACTCAAATCGAAAAGATTGGTCAATCAGGTTAGTAGATGCACTATGGGCTTATCGAACAGCATTCAAAACAATACTTGGTATGTCTCCTTACAGACTTGTCTTTGGTAAACCATGTCATTTACCTGTTGAAATAGAACATAAAGCTTTTTGGGCTATTAAAAGGTTTAATTTCAATCTAGAAAAAGCTAGTACTTTAAGAAAATTTCAACTAAATGAATTGGAGGAAATCAGAAATGATGCATATGAGAATTCTAGAATTTACAAAGAAAAAATGAAAGTGTTTCGTGACAAGCACATTGTCAGGAAAACTTTTGAAATAGGGCAAAAAGTTCTTCTATATAATTCTAGATTACATCTGTTTCCTGGAAAATTGCGCTCAAAATGGTCAGGACCCTTTATTATAAGAACTGTATTTTCAAATGGAGCGGTTGAAATTGAAAATCCAAAAACAGGTGATGTGTTTAAAGTGAATGGACAACGTCTAAAAGCATATCTTGGAAATTTTAGTAAGGAGATTGAGTCAGTATCTCTTACTGACCCGACTAGCAATATTATGTGAATTTTATTTTTCCGGTATAAATGGCGGATTCGGTACTCCGTGACTTCCAAGTCGGTATTTCAGTTACCCACAAAACTGATTTGTAAAAAAAAAAAACTTCAAAAAAGAAAAAAAAAATACATAAAATAAAATAAAAATTATAACACTCACTTTAACGGTAACAATGATGAGTGTATCTCCACCACTTATCCTACCAAACGGTCATGAACGGCTAGTTTTCAAAAAAAAATCAAAAAAAATTACTCTATAAATACCCAATTTTACTCCCATTTCTAAACACCCCTCTTCAAGTTATCATAAACTCAAACAAAATGAGTAAAATCTTTCTCTCCATCATCACTCTTGCCTACTTTGTCATGCTTGCTATTTGCTATTTCAATGAAGAAGAAGAGTTCGGTACTTTACCTTGGATTGTTGCGGCAATTGCAATGCAATTTATAATGTTAGCTTGGGGAGTAGCATTTTTGTAATTGTAATGTAATTTCTTGTTGTTTAATAAATTTTTAATCTTTCATTTTGGAATAGGTCGACGAAATGGACACTATGGATGCGGCAATTGCCTCTTTAAATAAATGCTTTCCTTGCTTCATTAAAAAGGATTTGATTAAGATATATTATGCTCGATGTGAAAGATTACGATTAATGAAGATTAAAGGAATACCACTCGATCTTCAATGGTTGATTGAAGCAAAGGTTAGAATTGGAGGTGAGTTACCTAATTCAATTGTTCCACGCGTGGTTGGTTTGGGTAAAAGTTCATTTTCTAAAAAACGAAGGGCTAAAAGAATGGGAGTTTGCTATAAATGTGCTAGATGGACGTGTAACACACGTTGTAAAAACATAGGAATGGCTTCCGATAATCGATTAAATAAAATAGATTTCATTATAAATGGACTGAGTAAGGGGTCAGTGGATAACCAATGGACCTCTGAGACGCATTATATTGGAATAGAGCAAAGAGCTTTAGTCGATTTAAGGATTGAATTAATAAAGGAATATGAACATTGTCTCGGGAATCTGACGTTAAAAGACCCTGTTTGCCAATTTCTAAGAAAATTGGATGGGAAGCATATCCTCGACTCATAGAAGGCGTTTAAGCCGTTTCTGGACGTAAAACCAGAGGAAGATGTGAGCCACAATCACAACTACTGTCCCCAAGTGGGACCTCAATCTCTTAACTTTCTTTTGACTTTTGTTTCATTTAACAGTATTTCTTGAATCGTATCAGGTACGTTTTTCATTTATCTTTGTCTATATAATTCAGTGTTCAGCTTATCACAACTCGTATCATCCTTTCGAAAGTCCAAATATGGCAACTTCATCTTCTAAAAAAATAACCTCTATTTGTGTGTTAGGGGGAGCTGGAAATGATCTTAATAAAGAATTTGCTCGAGAAGCAAACAAGCTAGGTGGTATACTAGCTCGGAGAAATATCAAACTAGTACACGGAGGAGGCACACTTGGTCTGGTAGGTAATGTTGCCTTGACAGCATCTTGGGGAGGATCTGAAGTTCAGGGAGTCGTTCACACAGGTATAAAAAGATTTAATCCTATTACAACTGGTAAGGAAATACAGATTTCATCCTTAATGGACAGAATGCCAAAATTGATAGAAATCTCTGATGCATTCATAGCCCTTCCAGGTGGTATTCTTACTTTAGAAGAAATATTTAACATTGTATGTTGGTCATGTTTAAGTATTCATTCAAAACCTGTGGGACTACTGAATATTAATGGTTATTATGATGGGTTACTAACTTTTTTGGATCATGTGAAGCAATAAGGTTTTATTGAAGAATCTGTACGTCAACTCTTTACAGCAGATTCAGATCCAGAACAATTAATAGAAAAACTCAATGCCTGTGAGATTAAAAGTTGCCCAATCACGTCTCAGGTAAACTGGTTAGGAACTCGACCCAGAATAAGTCAGGATGATTTAGATTTACATTTGTAAAAATAAAAAATAAAAAAAAAATAAAAAAAATAAAAAAAATAAAAAAAAAATAAAAATAAAAATAAAAAAATTAAAAAAAAAATGCATATATATATATATATATGTCTATTTGCGTATTTCAGGTTTATTGCTACAAATTTCTCTGTGGAATCAGGTAATCTCTTCTCTTTTACAATTCCGTCTATTCATCATTGAGGACAATGTGTTGTTTAAATTGGGGGGTGGGGATTAGTTGAGTTCATTTTAAAAAAATCCAAAAAAATTTAAAAAAAATGAAAAGTAAAAAAAAATATATTAAAAACACTATAAAGATGGCAGAGTAAAGGGGGTAAGAAAATTAACCTTTTCTTTATACCTTTGAGACGCATCACAACCACGACTTTTTAAATTTACTAATGTCTTAATTTTAATACATGCGATTTAACAAACTTGGTACATTTTTTTTTGGTTAAGTTCTTTTTTAAAAAAATCCAAAAAAATTAAAAAAAAAAAAGTAAAAAAAAAATATATATTAAAAACACTATAAAGATGACAGAGTAAAGGGGGTAAGAAAATTAACCTTTTCTTTATACCTTTGAGACGCATCACAACCACGACTTTTTAAATTTACTGATGTCTTAATTTTAATATATGCGATTTAACAAACTTGGTACATTTTTTTTTTTTTTTTTGGTTAAGTACATTCTAATAGATGTTTATAAGTCATCCTCATTTCACACACACTGTGACAAAAGATTATGGACTATAATTGAATAATTCTACTAATTTTTCTATTTTACAAATGGTTGCAATTGATTGTTGAAAAAAAAAAAATATTTTAACAAGATTTACATTAGAAAACTGCAACTTTTGTTTAGTAGATATGAACCTACCCTGTGAGAATTTGTGCCTAAATAGCATGTTTGAGCATTCTTTTATGTGAGATACTCTGTCATGAATTATGTTCTTCAGAACTTGTTTTGAATCTGTATCAGTCACTTTGTATGCAGACATAAGAATGATGAAGGCAATTAAGACTTACCTTTCTTTTCCAATAAAACCTACCGAATTTTTCAATGCCTTAGTAAACCCTTTGAGCCTAAATAAAACCTTTTCTTTTACCACAAAATCATAATTATCAGTTCTCAAAGTGTGAATAAGGTGAATTATTCTTGTGAAGGTGTCAAAAAAAAAAAAAACAAAAAAAAAAAAAAAAAAAAAAAAAAAAAAAAAAAAAAAAAAAAAAAGAAAAAAAAAAAAAAAGTGATGTTTATCGGAATAATGATGAGGATGGCGAAGGACAGTATTGAAGAGATTTGAAAATGCGAATCAAAGCCTAAATATAATTCTTCCTACAGTTGGTTGCAGACCACTTTGAGTCAAAATCCAGAGCCGGTTATCTTTATAACTTCACCCTAAGCCTCATTACAACCAAATAAAGTCCTTCTAACTTATGTTGCATGCATTGTTGATTGACTGACGGATGTATAACCAAGCCTATGATAGAAATATTCACGATATTGAGTCTGAGCGTAAACACTAGCAGCATTGAGAGATGTAAGGCGTGTGAAATCCACTAGCAAAAGTTGTTTATTCTAACAACTATCTTGTTAAAAACAAAAAAATATATATTTATTTTCATCATGAAAGTTGTTAACCATAGTAAAATATCAAGATAATAGAATTATGACGTGAACTCCATACCTTTTGATCACTTAACTTGAGCACAATAGGGGATGACTATCAAACTGTCTATCTAGATTGTATTGAGCATAAAATAGTTCTAAAATGCAATAGTTTGTTAATTTAGATATATTATAATCAAGAGTTGGTAAGATGCAAATAAAAGCATCATCACAAAAATTATGTTACGCTTTCATCACTAGAGACTAGTAATAAGCTGGTTGGGGAGTGTGATTAGCGTTTAAGTATGCATGTATTTTACCTATTTTGTGTATTATTTTGTGTACTATAATGTATTTTTTAGCGTATTTATATATAATTTCACACTTTCTAATTAGTTATAAGTATTTATGTTTTCTAGTTAAATAAGAAGCATATGTATAATTCAACCTAACCATTATGTCTATTGTATATTGTTGAGGTCTTAAGTGGAGTTATATTTATCCAAATTTTATGATATTGAACACCTAAGACAATGTACTAAATACTTAAGACACTTTAGTGATCCAATTTTACATGTTTGGATTGTATTTGTACTCATAAGTGAAGACTCCAATTCTGTCCAATGTTTGGACTCAAAACACATTTTCGTATTTGCACAGTATCTGGAGCCTCACTAAACCAATTGAACCAATTCCAGTTGTATTTGATCACTAATTCGTTGCTCTACAACTTGTCTTCAGAGCTCAAGTGTCAAAAGTTCCGGCTTCAATGGTCAAAATGACAATCAATGCAGGGCTTCAAAATTCCGCCATCTCAGTACACATGTTGGGAAATAATTCACCATAATTCACACAAAAGTCCAATTTACACAAGACCAAATCCATTGGTTAGCCAAGAAATTCATCAAGACACAGTAGAAATATTAAAGGCGTTGATTTTGTGCAAGCTGAGATATCTGTTTTTCAATAGACCACCATAAATTCGCGGAGAAAAACAATCCAGTTTTACCAACTCCACTATTATGGTCATAACTCACAATATAGAGATCCAATTTTGGAGATCTTAGATTCCTTGGAAAGCTAATCCAACGGCCTACAACTTTCATTCAGAAGTCAAGATGAAATTCAGACGGAAAGAGCAATTAAATTACTGATGTTTACAGGCCACGTGAATTGGTTCCTAAAGTCTCCATGATTCACTATTTGGAGGCCTATATAAAGAGCCCTTTAGCAACCCTTGAAGGCATCCCATTTTCCTTGTAATCCTTCTATCTTAGTCTAGTATCTCTCTTAGAAATATGAGTTCTTATTGTATTAGTATGAGTAGCTAAATATTTTACTAGAGTTAGGGATGAAGCTTTAGTAAAGTATTAGTAATGTTCTTGGTTATTCAATAAAGATTTTCAAAGTTTTAATCCTTTAGTCATTTGAAGAGTTTTTAAGAGAGGTTTTGATGTGTCATTACTTTGATTTGTTGTAGACTTATTGGCACAACAAATGCTTAGTTTTACATATCAACTATTGATTTTATAAACTTGCTCGAATTTCTAAAGGTACTTTTCAAAAGTATTATATGTGCTCAAAGTTATATCTTCCGATTGAAATCACTTGATTGTTAGATTTCGATTGAGTTATCAAAGATAACCAAGATCATAACTCTAGTATTTTTATCTAAAGTGGAATCCCGAAGCTCTAGTATTTTGTTACTTTATTTAAACCTCTCAACTAGATAATATCTTTTTCTTCCAAATCTCCCTGTGGTTCGACACTCGGTCTCCCGAGAAATTTTATTACTTGAAATCAACCTACACTTGGGTACGTAACTCTCAAGGAGCTATCAGTAGCCCCTCTGTGATGTGCTGGAAATGGTTGGCGCCGTGTGGGCCAAGTCTATCGGAAGCTGACCTTCTTACCTTTTCGTGTGCGGACCTACGTAGACGTAGATTCGACTCCTCCCAACGGGACGTAGCGGGTACAGACTCCTGGATTATCTCCTCCCGTCGGGATCCCAGTTTCCCCTTGAGAACCTCTCTGGACTGGTAGGTCGCCGAGACCTCAGTGTAAGCAGTAGCTGGCCCACCTTGCGAGCTAAGCCTATCTGCAATCTTCGCCTTCGTAGCAGTAATTCGTGCAGGAGCTCACCTCTTGTTCAATGGGGAGCTCGCCAGCATGCTCTCTTGGTTGTGTCACCTGTGTGGGCAGGGTGGTTTGCTCCCTGGCATTATTCGTGGGAGCTCGCTGGGACGTCCGGGCTAGCTCGTCCTGTTGCTGCTGCTGCTGTTGTAGCCTTTGAAGCACAGCGATGGTGCGTTGGAGCTCGCCGGGATCATCGAGAATGTCCCGGAGAGCTGGGTTCAATCCATCTTGGGCCGCCCGGGTGGCCTCAGCTCGTTGAGGAGCTCGCTGGGTCTCATTCCACTGGGGAGCTCGCTTAGTTGCCGAGGTGTTCTTTTTTGACATGGTCAAGTCTGGGTAATAGCTCGTCAAGCTCGTCATGGGTGGTAGCTCGTTGAGTTCGTCGGGGGTAGCTCGTCGAGTTCATCGGGGGTAGCTCATCGAGTTCGTTGGGGACGGTAGCTCATCGAGCTCGTCGGGGGTGGTAGCTCGTCGAGTCTGTCGGGGGTAGCTCGTCGAGTTCATCGGGGGTAGCTCATCGAGTTCATCGGGGGTAGCTCGTCGAGTTCGTCGGGGGTAGGTCATCGAGTTCGTCGGGGATAGCTCATCGAGTTCATCAGGGAAAGCTCGTCGAGTTTGTCGGGGGTGGTTCGTTGAGTTCGTCGGGGGTGGTAGCTCGTCGAGCTCGTGGGGGGTGGTAGCTAGTCGAGTTGTGTAGTAGGTCGTCAAGGTCGGTGATTTCCAGTAAGGATAACTTGTTCAAGGTCCGTTCTAGCCTTGCATGGGGGTAAATTGTCCAAAGTTTGGTTTATTCACTCACAAGCATGCGTTTAAGGTCCTTTTTGCAGAATTTACAAACTCGAAAATCTGGGTTTTTGTCCGAAAAGTGAAATATGTGTGTATCTTCAAGTATTCTTGAGCCTTGGTCAAGAACACCTTCAAATCTTCAAACAAACCCTCACCTTTGCTCTTCAAATTTTTCCTAAATCGGAGGTTCGTGCCCTTCCTCTAGCGCTAAATTGTTGATAGAATTTACTAATGGTGTTTGTTATGTGGTTGTTCTAACGTATTAATTCTACCAAACAATAATCTAAGATTTTGTGTTCTTGAGGGATAAGATAGAGAGAGAAAGTGGAGAGTTTAGAGAGAGAAAGTATTTGTGTATTATGAGAACTTTTTTTCGGAATAGTACAAGAGAGACCTATTTATAGGTGTGCAAGTGTGAGGTGGCACCTTGCGAGCCTATTTGGCTTCTGGTGTTGACGAAGGTTCGTAACCCTCGCCTTAGTCCCTCACAATGCTACATTTACAGAGCTTTGTCCTACTACATATCTATTTGCCCTCTATACACACGTTGCCTATCGCCTCTAACCTCGGCGGGCTTCCGGACGAGCTTCAGTGCCTTGTGCTTATTTCGGGAACAATGTAGTGGTGGACTCTTGCTTGGTCTCCTCGGATAGGGGCAAGCTTCTTTCCTAATGAGGAAGCTCGCCTATGACTCTCTCTCTCCTGGTGCAATTAGCCATTGGTTTTGGCCCATAGGGAGCTTGCGCGAGGTTCTCACCTACCTCGCCGAGCTTTCCTGTGTTAACCTCGGTCAAGGCTGGTGACTTAGCTCCTACACAAATTGGCGACCTTCTTAGCCTTGGTTGGCGACCTTCTTAACCTTGGCTATTTCATGCTAAGCTGGCTCCTGGTGAACTTCTCCATGTTGGCCAACTCTTAACGAGCTTCGTCATGTTGGCCAACTCCTGACGAGCTTCGTCATGTTGGTCAACTCCTGACGAGCTTCTCCTTGTTGGCCGACTCTTGACGAGCTTCGTCATGTTGGCTAACTCCTGATGAGCTTCGTCATGTTGGCCAACTCCTGACAAGCTTCTCCATGTTGGCCAACTCTTGACGAGCTTCGTCATGTTGGCAAACTCCTGATGAGTTTTGTTATGTTGGCCAACTCCTGACGAGCTTCTCCATGTTGGCCAACTTCTGACGAGTTTCGTCATGTTGGCCAACTCCTGACGAGCTTCTCCATGTTGGCCAACTCTTGATGAGCTTCGTCATGTTGGCCAACTCCTGACGAGTTTCGTCATGTTGGCCAACTCCTGACGAGCTTCGTCATGTTGGCCAACTCCTGACGAGCTTCGTCATGTTGGCCAACTCCTGACGAGCTTCTCCGTGTTGGCCAACTCTTGACGAGCTTCATCATGTTGGCCAACTCCTGACGAGCTTCGTCATGTTGGCCAACTCCTGACGAGCTTCTCCATGTTGGCCAACTCCTGACGAGCTTCTCCATGTTGGCCAACTTTTGACGAGTTTCGTCATCTTGGCCAACTCCTGACGAGCTTCGTCATGTTGGTCAACTCATGACGAGCTTCTCCATGTTGGCCAACTCTTGACGAGCTTCGTCATGTTGGCAAATTCCTGATGAGCTTCGTCATGTTGGCCAAATCCTGACGAGCTTCGTCATGTTGGCCAACTCTTGACGAGCTTCGTCATGTTGGCCAACTCCTGACGAGCTTCGTCATGTTGGCCAACTCCTGACGAGCTTCTCCATGTTGGCCAACTTCTGACGAGCTTCTCCATGTTGGTCAACTCTTGACGAGCTTCATCATGTTGGCCAACTCCTGACGAGCTTCTCCATGTTGGCCAACTCCTGACGAGCTTCTCCATGTTGGCCAACTCTTGACGAGCTTCGTCATGTTGGCCAACTCCTGACGAGCTTCGTCATGTTGGCCAACTCCTGACGAGCTTCCCCATGTTGGCTAACTCTTGACGAGCTTCGTCATGTTGGTCAATTCCTGATGAGCTTCGTCATGTTGGCCAACTCCTAACGAGCTTCGTCATGTTGGCCAACTCTTGACGAGCTTCATCATGTTGGCCAACTCCTGACGAGCTTCGTCATGTTTGCCAACTCCTGACGAGCTTCGTCATGTTTGCCAACTCCTGACGAGCTTTTCCATGTTGACCAACTCCTGACGAGCTTCTCCATGTTGGCCAACTCTTGATGAGCTTCGTCATGTTGGCCAACTCTTGACGAGCTTCGTCATGTTGGCCGACTCCTGACGAGCTTCTCCATGTTGACCGACTCTTGACGAGCTTCGTCATGTTGGCCAACTCCTGACGAGCTTCGTCATGTTGGCCAACTCCTGATGAGCTTCTTCATGTTGGCCAACTCTTGACGAGCGTCATCATGTTGGCCCACTCCTGACGAGCTTCGTCATGTTGGCCAACTCTTGACGAGCTTC
>JAPKLY010000053.1:1664660-1679542 GCA_026898435.1 Prunella vulgaris | reverse complement strand
CGAGCTTCGTCATGTTGGCCAACTCCTGACGAGCTTCGTCATGTTGGTCAACTCCTGACGAGCTTCGTCATGTTGGCCAACTCTTAACCAGCTTCTTAATGTTGGTTATTTATCCTTGTAATCCTTCATTAGTAGTTCACTTTAGTTCGTCTATCAACAGTCGAAATCAATCATACGATCCACCCTTCTTTGTCCCACAATAGTTCGACAAAACAACACATAAATCCCGATATCGTGAGAGGATGACATGTCTTCTATAGCCAATACAAATCATATGTGTAAATATTAGTATAATAATGCATTTTTTTAAAAAATTATAAATAGGAAAATTAAACATTTTTCTAGAACTTTACAAAGAAAATTATAAATCCTTATTGCTAATGAAACACGAAAAAATACTGTGTTTTCACCGTTAAATTTATTTGATGGATATTAATTATTTTATTTAAATGCATTGATTCTTCGTATTATAAAGTATCGATTAAAACTGTATCACTTATTTTATTGAAATTTTAATTTTTTTTATCTTGTAAGACGTTAATTTTGAATGATATTAATTATTTTATTAAATATATATTAATTATTTTATCTTGAAGTATTAGTTGTGAATCAATATTCACAATGGACTTACTCTATTTATTTATAGCTTTAATTTATGAGACCTAACATATGTTGTTTATTGTGTTTTATAATATTTGATTGGTTTTAACTTATTAAGACTTTAATGTGGTGATTGTATGTTTGGATAATTAATTAATAAATTAAAGATACTAAAAATATGCTAAATTACTTAATATGTGGCCCACAAAATCCAGATCCATGGAAACATAATTCAAAAGAATGCTACAAGAAGTTTAATAACAAATACATAAGTTATTACGTAAAAAAAAAAACATTTTGGCCTTCTATAAACAAATTTTTGTATAACAACTTGAAAAATATTTAATAACATTAAGTATTCACAGTTTCTATTCTAACTTGAAAAGATAATAATATTTAGAGAAACACTTGGGTAGAAATTTCTACAGTTAAAATTAGTACTAAATATATAAATAAAGATTATAGATGCCCACGCGCATATTAACGGATAAGGACACGGTGCCAAGGTTTTTGCGGGACTACTCGTCCATGCAGTAATGGGTATAAAAGCCTAATACCATGACTAATACCAATACACATGCATACTAAGTTTTCATCCAATGCATGCATATATTGTGCATTCTTCTAATCTCGCCTCCCCAATGTTGTACTTTTTTTAAAAGTTTATTCTAATTTTTTATTTTTTAAAAATTATTGTGTTGATTAAAAGATATTCAAATAATAATATGTTACAAATAAATATTTATATATATAGTAACAGACATTTTTTTTGAAAGAAATAGTAACACATATTTGATCTTACAGTAACACACATTTGCTCTAATAGTAACACACATTTATCTCCCAATTTGTGTTACTATATGGACAAATATGTGTTACCATAAGGACAAAATATATTTTTATGAGACTAAATATGTATTTCTTAATTTATTCATCATCCCTTTAAATTTAGATATATTTTCATGTAATACATATGTTATTATATGAAAAAAAAAAATTATTTCTATAAAAATAAATCAATATTTGTGAATAATCAATATTTGTTCTTCTAGTAACACACATTTTGTTCTTGCATTATGTGAAAAAATATTTCTATATAAACAAATGAATATATGTAAAATAACAACATTTTATGTGATGATAACACACATATGCTCTAATAGTAACACATAGTTGTCCTCCAATTTGTGTTACTATACGGACAAATGTATTTTTCTTAATTTATTCACCATCCCTTTAAATTTAGGTATATTGTTTCATGTAATACATATGTTGTTATATGAAAAAAATAAGTGTCTCTATAGAAATAAATAAATATTTGTGAATAACTAATATTTGTTCTTATACTAACACACATTTTACTCTTGCATTATGTGAAAAATTATTTAATCTATAAAAACAAATGGATATATGTATAACACCGTTTTATATGATAGTAACACACATTTGCTCTAATAGTAACACATATTTGCTCTCCACTTTGTGTTACTATATGGACAACTGTATGTTACTATATGAACAATTGCTTGTTACACAAGGACAAAATGTATTTTTATAAGAAAGTAACATACATTTTCTCTTAAAATGACATGTATTTGTTCATAGAGTAATATATTGAGATCAAAATTTTAAATTTATTTTATAATATTATTTAATTTTTTTAAAATTCACAATAATAAAATAAGAAATAGAAATAAGTGAATAGAACTTTTTTTTTTTTTAAATATGAATAGAATCTATTTATTGCATGCAATGCTTCTAACCTGGAAAGCATATGATAGTCGCGTATGGGATTAACATGGAAAGCATATGATAGTCGCGTATGGGATTAACATGGGAGGACGCGCGTCACTTACTTTTAAAAAAAAATCTATTTTTAGAAATTTTTACGGTAGAAATTTCTATTTAAGTTTTTGTCTAATATTTAATAACATTTGAATAATATTCATTTCAATAACATTAAGTATTCACAGTTTTTATTCTAACTTAAAAGATAATAATACCTCCGTCCTACAAAAGTTTGCATACTTTCCCATTTAGTTTGTCCCACAAAAGTTTGCATACTCCCAAAATGGAAATATTCCTTTAAATCTCCACCTTTAAAATCTTTACTGCACAATCTCCACCATACACATTCTACTCATTACACTTTTTCTTAAAACCTGTGTCCAGGAAAGTACCGCAAACTTTCCTGGGACGGAGGTAGTAATATTTAATAACATTTGAAGCATATTAATCCTAAAGATAGTAATTTTTCCAACATAATAAAATGACCAAATAAAAAAAATTAACGCAGTAACACAATTAAATATGATCCAAATAACACAATTTTTTTTAAGTATATTTAACATACATAATAATTAAATAACTTTTACAAAAAATTAAATTACCTTACCTTAGCTTGACGTAGCCACCTTCTTTAAGGAGCTAGCTGTTTCTTGACCTTGATTAGCTCTTCCTTCCTGGACGCCTGCAGAACAACATTACTCAGGTACTGAGGCCTTGCTCAAGTGTTGGGGTATCCCCTCAGTTTATAAACTGCACAAAAAAAATATCAAGATTAGTCTATAAAATAATACAAATATATAAAATGTAATTTCTAATACAAGCATTGTATGCAAAAAATAAATTTTAAATTTTATACTTACACTTTTAAGAAATATTATTTGTGTACGTCTCAATAACAATTTATAAAGAGGAGGATATGTTGGTGGAAAGATAAGTTTTTTTTTTTTGTGTGCAGAGAAATGGAGACAAGATATATTATGAGAAGAAACGAATTTTCTTCTTTTTTTGTGCAGAGAAATGGAGATAAGATATATTATGAAAAGAAAGGAATTTTATTTTTTTCTTTTTTTACGAAGAGAAGATAGAATGTTGAATGAGGAAGAAATAAAATTTGTATATTGAGAAGCCTAACATGCATGCGTGTATGTATATCATATATAGGAAGTAGCAATTAATTTTTTCCTGGATAATTATGGGGGTATGACGCATAGGAATCAAATTCTCTGGACAAAACAAATAACTTTTTCCTGTGCCTGAATTTACGATTTCCAAGGTTTGACTTCACACAGAGACCCACGTGAATGGTTGACAGCTTTGCCCCCTACAGTCGGTTCTGGTAGAATCAACTGGACACGTGTCACGATGCAAAAATTTTAATTAAAGGAGCTACTTTATACGTAACCAGTCGGTATCCGACTGACTTTATATTCATAAAGAGTCCATTTTCTTCCACATTTTGATAAATCAATCTGAAATCTGTTAGTGTATATTGCCATACATACGTCCACATACATATGATGTACTCATAAAGGAAAGACTTAGTCAACTTAGCAGTTAGTTTGTTAGAGTCAGTTACATATCATGTGCAGGGCACATGCTAGATATTTTTGAGTTCTATTTAAACTCTTGTAACACGTTTTATTCATTAGTTTTGAGAAATGAATTGAGAACAGTTAAAAATATACACGAGAGTTCAACATGGTATCGATGGATCCCGGTTACGATCACTTCAATGTTCGTTGGGTTGATTCTTCTGGTTATCTGCTGTGTTCTTCTTATTTCACCGTTCTGATTTCTTTTCTCTGTTAATTTTTTTTTTTGCATTTCTGATTTCGTGCTCTTTGTTGTTGGTTATGATGGAATCGTCTGTTCTTCCCAAATCATTTCTTACTCTTTCCATTCGATTAGATAGATCCAATTACCTGTTCTGGCGTACACAAGTATTAGCCACAGTCAGTGCGCATGATTTTGAACACTTTCTCACTTGTTCAGAATCTGATATTCCTGTGTTAATCTCTGTGGATGAAAATGGTGTTCCTCAACTGAATTCTGCTGCACAATTATGGCATCGAAGGGATCAGTTCGTATTGAGTTGGTTACTTAGCTCAATTTCAGAGCCAATGCTAGGTTACGTGACTAGATGCAGTCATGCTTTTCATGTATGGAAGGTGTTCGATGAATTGTTCAGGTCTCAATCTCGAGCCAAAGCAATGAATCTGAGGTATCAATTACAAACTGTGAAGAAGGGTGGTTCATCTATTGATGAATATGTGCTTCAAGTCAGAAATATTGCAGATTCTCTACATGCTGCTGGCCATGAGATCAGTGAGAATGATTTGATCATGCATTTACTTGGCGGTTTAGGCTCTGAATATGACGTTGTTGTGGTAAATCTAACAACTCGATCTGATAGTCTATCATTCTCTGAAGTGCAGTCCATACTTCATACACATGAGATGTGGTTGCTGCAACTAACTGCTAATGCTCAATTTTTCCCATCTACTTCATTTGCAAATGGAGTTAATCCAACTTCTAACTTTGTTTCCAAAGATCACAAGTCACTTCCTGGCAAATCAAAAGGGAAATCTAAGTTATATGGCAAGGCTAAGGTCCCTTGTCAAATTTGTGGAAAGACAAATCATACAGCTGCTAGATGTTTTAAACGGTTTGATCAAACATTTCAGAGTGTTGACATGAATTCCAACTTCAGTTCTGGTGGTAGTTCAGTTACTAAATCTCAGTATCCATCCAACTCTGGCCGGTTTCAAGCAAATCTGTCTACTACATCTTCTAACTACACACAGCCTGCTACACTTGCTTTTAACACTGAAACTTCTTATGGCCTTCTACTTCTCATTTCAACTCAGGTAACGATTGGTTCGTGGACAGCGGGGCAATTCATCACATAACCTCTTCTCTTGGAAACCTTCAACTGTCCACTCCATACAAAGGTACATCCTCACTTATTGTTGGTAATGGTTCTACAGCACCTATTATGAATGTTGGATCTGTGAATCTTCATTGTCCCAAGTCTGATAAAATTTTGGCACTGAATAATGTGTTGCATGTTCCGGATATCACTAAAAACTTGGTCAGTATTTCTCAGTTTCTAAAAGATAATGATGCACTAATTGAGTTTCATGCAACCTTCTGTCTTGTCAAGGATCAGAAAACCAACAAAACTCTTTTGAGAGGAGTACTTAGAGATGGACTCTACCAGCTTGATGTGGGATCCTTGGTCAAAAACCAACACTGTTTTGCTCCTGCTTCCTCGAGTTGTTTTGCTGCTTCTAAAACTACTCTTAATAAAGCTGATATTTGGCATCTAAGACTAGGACATCCTTGTTTTGATACACTTTGCTCTGTATTACATCCTCTAAATATTTCTACCAAACATCTGTCTTTTTGTGAACCTTGCAAGTTAGGCAAAATGCACCAGAAAACTTTTAAATCTGTTGCCTCTCACTCTTCTGTTCCTTTTGAGATTGTGCACATGGATGTTTGGGGTCCTTCTTCTTGTGTCTCTACTGAAGCTTACAGATATTATCTGATTCTTATTGATGAATGCACTAGATATACTTGGTTGTATCCTTTAAAGGCCAAATCAGATGTGGCAGCTTGTGTTACTCAGTTTATTCATCATATTGAAAGACAATTCTCTTGCAAAATCAAGTCATTCCAGTCAGATATGGGAGGTGAGTTTACAGTTCTTCATACATATTTTCAGTCTATGGGTATCCTCATTAGACACTCATGCCCATACACCCACCAACAAAATGGTTTGGCAGAGAGAAAACATCAACATGTGACTGAGGTTGGGTTATCTCTTCTGGCTCAATCTTCTTTACCAATGAAATATTGGTGGGATGCATTTCACACCGCAGCTTTTATCATAAACAGATTACCTTCTCCCATTTTATCTGGTTTATCTCCATTTCACAAACTCTATAAATGCACACCTGACTATTCCTTTCTTAAAGCCTTTGGTTGTTCATGTTTTCCCTATCTCAGGCCTTACAATACTTCAAAACTGCAATTTCGATCTTCTAAATGTGTGTTTCTTGGTTATAGCTCCTTTCACAAAGGATACAGGTGTTTACACCCATCTGGTAGGGTTTACATTACACCTACAGTTCAGTTCAATGAACATGAATTCCCATATTTACTCTTGTTCACTTCATCCAACAACAACAATGTGTCTGTTCCTACTCTTACACCTATTCCATTTTTTTCTTCTTCTGCTACTCCTCATAATGACCAACAGTCTCCTATGCCTTCTACTTCCTCTCCTAACATTTTTCCTTCTACTTATTCACCACTCCACCCCTCTGATACTGAACCACTCCTACATTTACTGCCCCCACACACTATCAATCTACATCTCATCAGTCTTCTAATCAGTCTTCTCCTTCTCATCTAGTGCATCACCCTCTCAATGTTAATTCACATCCTATGATCACTAGGTCCAAGGTAGGTACATTCAAGCCCAAAATTTTCACTGCATCATCTCATGCTGCCTTACCAGAACCTGACTCTGTGGATCAGGCCTTACTCTCATCTGAGTGGAAACATGCAATGGACTCTGAATATTCTGCCTTGGTCAATAACCATACTTGGGAGTTGGTGCCCAACTCTCCTGATATTACACCAATATCTACTAAGTGGCTGTTTAGAGTCAAATACAAAATTTATGGTACAGTGGAAAGGTATAAGGCACGGCTTGTAGCAAGGGGGTTTCAACAACATGCGGGTATAGATTACTTTCAGACGTTCTCTCCAGTTGTTAAACCTCTCACACTCAGGATTATGTTTAGCTTGGCAGTCACATATGGTTGGCAGATCCAAGAGGTGGATATTAACAATGCATTTTTGAATGGCAAGCTCAAAGAATCTGTATACATATGTCAGCCCGAGGGATATAAGGATGCTTCAAAACCTGATTATGTGTGCAAGCTTAACAAAGCTCTTTATGGTCTAAAACAGGCACCTAAAGCTTGGTACGATACATTGAAAGATTTTCTTCTTCAGCTTGGCTTTATACATTCCAGCTCAGACCATTGTTTGTTTCATAAACTGAAGGATGGACAGAAACTAATGCTACTGGTATATGTGGATGACATATTGATCACTGGAGATGACCCATGTGCAGTAAGTCAGTTGATAGACACACTTCACACAAATTCTCTTTGAAACATCTTTGCCCTGTGAATTATTTTCTTGGTATTGAAGCAAATGTTACTCATGACAGTATTACTTTAACCCAATCCAAGTATGTCAAGGAGTTACTTGCTAGGACAAATCTCTCCTCATGTAACTCCTCTCCAACTCCTGCTTGTCCCAGTGTCAAATTGTCCAAAAATGTTAGTCCTTCTTTTTCTAATCCTTCTCTTTATCGAAACATTGTAGGAGCACTACAATATCTAACTCTCACTCTTCCTGACATAGCTTTTAGTGTCAATAAACTTAGTCAATTTCTGAATCATCCAACCACGAACCATTGGGGGGCTTGTAAACGAGTTCTACGATACTTGAGAGGTACGATTTTTTCCGGTTTACATTTTACACCTATTAAGCATTTTCAATTACATGCATTTGCAGATGCAGATTTTGCATCCTCCATTGATGATCGAAGAAGCACTACGGGATACTGCATTTTACTTGGCTCAAATATTCTCCCTTGGGGATCTAAGAAACAGTCTGTTGTCGCCCGCAGCAGCACGGAGTCAGAATATGGATCACTTGCTACGGGTGCTACAGATTTGGTTTGGATTTGCTCACTTTTTAATGAACTCCACATTCCACTACGCACTCCTTCTATCATGTGGTGTGACAATCAAGGCGCTGTCACCCTCTCTTTCAGTCCTGCTTTACATTCCCGTACCAAACACATTGAAATTGACATTCATTATCTTCGTGAAAAGGCATTGGACTATACATTAGATGTTCGTTATATTGCAACGGAAGATCAACCTGCCGATATATTCACTAAACCATTATCTTCCTCACGTTTGCGTCACCTTTGTACGCGTATAGGCTTGAGGCTACGGGATAGCTTGGCTTCAATCGGGGCATGTTAGTGTATATTGCCATACATACGTCCACATACATATGATTTACTCATAAAGGAAAGACTTAGTCAACTTAGCAGTTAGTTTGTTAGAGTCAGTTACATATCATGTGCAAGGCACATGCTAGATATTTTTAAGTTCTATTTAAACTCTTGTAACACGCTTTATTCATTAGTTTTGAGAAATGAATTGAGACCAGTTAAATATATACACGAGAGTTCAACAAAATCATCCCTACATTAATAAATTTGCCTTCATATTTCATATATAAAATAAAATTCAAATCTAAAATATGAATTTTATTATTTTAAAAATATTTATTTATTAATTTTGATAAAAATCTTATTAATATTTAAATATTAATATCAATTTTAAAATTTTAATATTTTGTTAGTTTGAGTAATTCAAATATATATAATTAATTAAATAATTGTGAGACACTTACATATATTTTATCTTACATAAATTATATATTAATAAAAAATTTATAAATTAATAAATAACAACTAATTAGAAAATAAAATAAACTTTATGCTAACCGTATATCGCAAAGGAAAATAACTTAATTGTGTTTAACAACATGATCTAAATGCAATGTCGCTTTATCGTATATTTGTTGAAATTTTATCATTTAATTAAAATACTAACTTGTTAACTAAAATCAAAGATGACAGAGAGATGTAATAACATAGTTCAGATTATGACCTTCCGTACGTATCAAATACGAAGAAATTTGAGAGTGAACAATTCAGTTTTATTATTTGAACACAAAATCTCATATGCAATATTGCACAAAATCCGCTCTGTGCAATTAACCCATTTTATAAACGGATCTAATATAAATATTGAATACCGCCTATTTTCTTTCAGTTTTAAAAAATTTCCTTGATTTGCGCAATAGGTTTCGTCTCTCATACGAAACTCTCTGCTCATCTTTTATTTTCTCAGGCGATTTTCCATCTCATTACATCTATTCTTCGTGATTTTTGTTGATTCTTCGTCTTCTCACGCCATTATTATTTCAGTAAGTTACTTGTTTTTGTTAACCTAGCTTTCTATTTTTTGTTTGTAATCGTGTTTTTTTGTATTATGTATGTAATTTTTTGGATATTATTACTTTTTTCTTCGATTCTGGTACTGTTCATGCGTTTGTGTTGTTTGGTTCGTATTTATTGTGCGATTTTTTTGGCTGTTGCTGCATTTGATTTATTCGTGTGAATATTTTTTTGTGTTTCGTAGTGTAGATCAATGTTTTTTAAGTGATTTGTAGTTTTTAGGATTTTTGTCTGTATTCTGCTCTGTTTGAAATACAGTAACATAAAAGTCATGATGTAGTATCATAAAATTTTGCATGTAATAACACTATTTTTTATGTATATTGTGTCATGATTTTTTATTTTTAGAGTATTTCATTGTTATATTTGTAGTATTACAAGTTTATTTATTGTAGTAGATGACATTGTAGTACATGACTTTTATTCATTTAGTAGTATTTTTTGTTTATATAGTAAAATACATGTTCTATACACTGTTTTTATTGTTTTTGAGATATAGTAACACAAAACTGATCATGTAGTAACACTGATCATGTAGTAATATGCTTGTGTGTATATGAATGTTTTTATTTTTTTGTTTATATAGTAAAATACATGTTCTATTCTTTATTTTTATTGTTTTTTAGATATAGTAATACAAAACTGATCATGTAGTAACATTTATATGTGCATATAGTAACATACATTTTCATAGAGTAGTATGGTTGTGTGTATATAGTATCATGTTTTTATTTTTTAATATAAAAGTAGTGATGTGTGTATACATATTCTATAATCTGTTCTTATTGCTTTTTGAGATATAGTAACCCAAAAGTTTTGATGTAGTAACATTGATTTGTGCATATAGTATTATGATTATTCTCATTTTACCAAACACATTATACTTATTTGCATAAGTAATATTTATATATATATTTCTTTTTTGTAGTGATACAATGGATGATGATCCTCATTCAGCTCAGAGAGGGACTTTAATGTTATTGGAGGGTCGTGCCTCTAAAAGGCAAAGGAAGAATGATTATAGGAAAGGTGGAGTTGTGAAGAGGAAGCTTTCTTCAATTGATGATGATCCAACTATACTATTTATTATTTATAGGGAGTTTTTACCACATAGGAAGCCAACTGGTCTTATTGAAGTTTTAAAGAATCTAAGTGAAAAGCTGAGGAAGGATGTTGAGAGTATAGATTTTGGGGGTTTGTTAAAGATTGATTTTACTAAACTTTACAATAACAAGATGTTGTGTTGGTTAGTAGAGAATTTTAATCATAGTAGTTGGATCCTGTCAGTTGGTAGATCCTGTATTTGTAAAAGAATTTTAATCATAGTAGAGAATTTTACTAAGCTTCATCGTTCATCTTGTATTTGTAAAAGAATTAATTCTCTTCATCCTGTTGGTTTTGCAGTAACTCTGTAATAGTGTTTGCATCACCACCTTCTATTACAATCATTTTCATTTTGATCGTGCATGCATTCTGTATAAATCATACATTTCATCCATTGTTTGTCTCTTTATCCCGATCAATGATCCACTGAACTTATTACATTCTTCTAAGGCATGATCTTCATTATATTCACCGTCTTTTGCGCATGATATATTTTAGATCACAGTAAAACAAAATATAAGGTAAGGAAAATATGTTGAACATGTGTTTTTTGTATGTAGTAACATAATATACTTCTTATGGTAACACTATTATACTAATACGGTATCAACTTCGTTATGCATGCAGTAGTATAATAATCTCTTGTATTTAGTAGCATGAAATAAGTAATGTAGTATAATAACATGGGGTAGAGGTAGTAGAATGCGTTTTTTGTATGTAGTAATATAATACACTTCTTATAGTAACATTGTTATACTAATACAGTATTAAACTAATTTACATTAAGTAACTTACGCATGCAGTAGTACAATATATTTCTTGTAGTATGACAATCTTGTGCATGCAATAGTATGAAGTAATTAATGTAGTATAATAGTGGAATGTGTTTTCTGTATGTAGTATTATAAATGATATCTTGTAGTATACAAAATTTGAACATATAGTAATACATATTATGCAATATGAAAACATTATGCATGTAGTAGCATAGTCTAATCTTTCCAGTATGAAAAACTTATGCATGTAGTATAATGAAAAGATCAATGGAGTAACACAATAATTATTTTGTTAATAAATTCAGTATCGTAATACAATTAATTCAATAAGTATATGCTGTTTTCTATACATGTTAATGTCGAACTAGGTGTTTCAGAACTTAATAACATCATATCACTGCAATTGTTCATCCTTTGTTGCCTTTGATCTTCGTCTCTCTTTATTGTAATTGAATATTAATGCGCTTTCATGCGAACGCCCAATGTAATTGAATTTTTAATGCGGCGTTGATTTGATCTTTGTGAAATGAGGGTTTTAGAGCTGTGGGTCTTTTGTGTTTCAAATTGATCTGCGAATTTTGAGTTGTAACCCGGTTCCCAAGCGTGACCCGCAAATTTTTAAAGTTTTTCTTTTTTAGCATATATTGCACCGTGCAATATTGCACGGGAAACCTACTCTTATTTGAATAGTGAAGACTTTCTAATTTGTATGTTTGAATATGCTTTGGTACATTAGCTTAAGCACAAATACTTTTCATTAAAAAATTACTATTTATATTAAATATATTGTCTCTTTATTGAATCTTGAAAAATATAATTTTAAACTAGAAAACTATCACTATTGGTTTATCAAATTTCCATTTAAACACAATCTCCACAAAACATTATTACTTTCAATTTTCAACTAATTGAAATAATTAGTATATATAGTAATGGACGAAAAGCTTTATTAAATGGCTGAATTCCATGCTAAAGATCAATCAATTAATAAATTAAACTCTTAGGTATCTTCGATTTAAAAGATAAAATTATCTATCGACATATTTCTTACAAATAAATACTTTTATCTTTTAAACCAAATATATTACTTATAAATAAAGTTATCTATTTGGCCAAAATATGTATATTTTAAATGGATAGATAATTTTATCCTTTAAAACATACACACTCTTACCATACAAAATGATATCCATAAAACTATCTCGTACAAAAATACATTTATCGTAAATTAAAAAAAAAAAATCTGCATTATATAAGATTATTGTCTAGCAATTTTAGAAATGTATTGATTAAACTCTTTCCACAAATCCACATTATACATAAAATAATAAATTTCAAAAAACAAATCTTAAATCAATAGATTCCAAATTCACTATTTCAAGTTCATCGAGAAATCAAATCTTACAACCCAAACAGAGTTCAAAAATATTATACCCATGATATCTAATCTATGAATAAAAATGGGCAATTCTCCATCCGACCAAAAATGGAATAGGAATTGGCTTGCTAATGAGAGAATCCTGGCCCGGAACTGAACCTCATCGCAATAGAAACAAAATCCACCTATATTATCTATGAAACCTTTCCGCACCTCTAGAACAACAGAACTATGAACAATGACAAATTACAACGTTCAAACGCCTCTCATTACTTAACACACATTCATAAACCAAAAAACATAAAGAAACAAAAGGAAATGAACTTGTAATGGACTTGGAAAAGGCGAAACAAACTATACGTCAAAATTTTCTGAGAAAATGAAGAACCTGATGGGTTGCTTATATGGTAGGTATGATCTTTAAGCAAGTTTGGAGTTTATGAAACCATTAGTGCCTGGAACTGCAACTTGTCTTAATATGGGAAAAATGGGCTGTGATATGGGAATGGAATTTGGCACTACAAATGAAGGCGGTGCATTTGCCATAATCGGGGGATTCATGCACAGCTGCAGGGCCTGAGCCGAATCATTTCCTGTTAAATGTCATCAAGGTTAGGATGATGGAAGCATCATAAACCTTTTTCTTTTCCAAGTGGCAAAAACAAATGTGTTATTTTTGGTTTGAGCTAAATATACAATACAATTGAGATCCTTGTGAGAATTTTCTTAGTGGTGAATTTATTTTTTTGGAAAGCTAAGGGTATATCTGATTTGGGATTAGTGGAGTTCGATATCTGGATATCAAAATCTTGTGGACTGAAAAATCCAGATAAACAGTAATAGTGAGTTAGTTTTCAAATAAATGGGGTACGAGTGTGACATTGTATTATATTATTGTCGTTGCAGTTGTAATGGTTGAATGACTATGTAATGATCATTGTGCTTCATTAGCCGTTGTAGAAATGAGAAAAAAATGTATGTTGAATAAAAAAGAAGAGTGGGAAAAGAAAATCATAATATCATTAATGGGCAATTGAAGATAGTGCGATGGAGACTAAATGGTACTTGTATGGTTCAGGTTTTGGTGGGTAAGTCATTTGGTAAAAAAAAAACGGATTACAAAATCAGAGAAGAACTAGATTTAGATTTTGAGATCTCAAATCAAACATACCCTAAGAGATTAGCACACTAGAACACCACTAGACTACATTGATGCATATCAAATAACTTAACCTAATCAAATTGTTCCTTCAATTTAAAAAAGATATTGGATTTAATGTTCAAAATTAACTGATAGTCACAGCCAGATACCTTGGTGCTTGGAAAGAAGCACCTGATGTGGGGTTAATGCAGGTCGTGAAGCTGCTGCAGGGAACCCTGATGCACTCTGTACAGCATCCTAAAAACATATGGCAACAAAGTAATTAGTGAAAAGCACAACATCTATTATTAAGCATTACCCAGAATGAAAAATTACCCTCCTTAAGAAAATAAAGGAAATTAAAAGAGAAGTAAATTATCAGAGACAAGTAGATACTGGCACGGCATCTTACACTAGAGATTGGATGCACGCAAACGAGAGGCCCAACTCTCCCAAACATAACCTGAGAATATCAATTAATTGTAAGATGGCCTTTGTAAAATCATTGATGTATTAATACAAAGATATTGCAGAGGATGGGTCTCATTTATCATTAAGCGTACATTTTGTGGGTTCGGCTGAACATAAGCATGGCCCGTTGAGATGTTCTGATACTGTCCAGTATATCTCACGGGTTGTGTCCTGTTCATCACTTGCCCAATAATCTGCAAACAGAGATTATTACATTGATGAATAAAGGAAAATGTGTTACTAAGGGAATATAGAGTTGGGAAAACCATAAGGTTGATGTTTGTCTTGGGTTTTAAATTAGTTTTAGTAATACTGATTTTATACAAAAGGAATTTTAAAGTCCTGATAAATAATAAGTTTTGTATTTAACTTTATCTCAAATCAATGTGTAAGGGTGGATAATGTTGTATTATATTATTATTATTATTATTATTAATATTATTATTTTTATTACTATTATTATTATTATTATTATTATTATTATTATTATTATTATTATTA
>JAPKLY010000053.1:1547083-1664650 GCA_026898435.1 Prunella vulgaris | reverse complement strand
TTATTATTATTATTATTATTATTATTATTATTATTATTATTATTATTGTTGTTGTTGTTGAATGTGATAGTATACATTAGATGATTGTGTAACGGTCAGGATTTTTATAGGTTACTTGTAGGGGGATCATATTGGGTTTTTGAAAACCAAAATTTGAAATGCCAGACTCAAACCAGTTATAAATTTCAAAACTCAAATCCTCGTAATTAAAACCCAAAACAAACCTCACATAGGCCAGAAGAAAATAAAAAAGGGAATGCAACACTTACAGGTTGGGCATATGGTGCATCATTGCCACCACGTCCAAAAGCAATGTTACTGTATTGGAAAAATTTAACGGGCACAGAAGAACGAGCAAAAGAACTTCCATTGACTTCTTCTTGTGCAGTTGTCATTGGTGCCATTGTGTAGGTGCCTGTCATGTAAGAATCACTCGATCCATTTGGCAATGCAGGGGAATTCACCGTTCTATGAGGCAGCACTGATGGAGAAAATACTTTAGCTCCAGGATTGAGCTTAGATTCCTTGGAGAAAAATTGTGTCATTAAACTTTTAAACTAAATGGATAGTTTGAAGAACAAAAC
Source organism: Prunella vulgaris (assembly GCA_026898435.1). Lineage (NCBI taxonomy): Eukaryota > Viridiplantae > Streptophyta > Magnoliopsida > Lamiales > Lamiaceae > Prunella > Prunella vulgaris. Next base: position 1,664,066 of record JAPKLY010000053.1, on the reverse strand, counting down.
TTTCTACAAAAAATAGCTAAAAGCTTTTGTCCACCAAAGCACTTGATCCACATTACAATATAAAAATCATATAATTTTGAAATCATAAAAATAAAAAATAAATCTCAGGATTCATAATACCTTTGTTGTCTTTTTAACACTTGAACCTTTCGGAGGTACCAACAGAAATGGATATGATGGCGCACTAAGGCACGATTCTGATTTAACATCAATAACAGGAGTCGGAGCAACAGAAACATTTTGAGTTGCAGCACTACAAGCAGTCACATCTGAGGTAGCTTTAACTTGATCCTGTCCCTCAAGAGCATCAGAACAACCAAACGATACTTTATGAGGTTCTTGGTGCATGGTATCATCTGGGGTATGTAGAGCTGCAGTTCAAAAAAAAACATTTATAGCTATGACACGACATGAGGAAACGTAAAATCCCAGTGTTCTATGAGCAAGATGCTATCATTGTATAGTCATGTTAAAATTAAATATACCTAAATTATTTTTAGGTTTGTTCATCAAACACCAACGGTTTTGGTGCCTCAATGGTTAATTTATTATATCAAGTGTCCATATGTATACTGTAATATGAATGCAACTACAGCTTATATAGAGAGATTGAAGGAAATATGGGTAAGCAATGAAAAGAAAAGGCCCATACTCCTCAAACAAGCTTTCACCTATGTCTATCATCTTAACCAAACAATATTCAAGTGCTCATAATCCCAAAAGCTTTATATTATTGTTTTTCCTATATTATACAAAAAAAAAATCATATTATTGTTTTCCACAATTTCCAAATGGTCTGAAGCTTAGACTCTTCATTTCTTTAGAGGTATAAGGTAATATCCATGCCCATTGGATACAACATGAAACCTGAAATTTTATCCTGATATTACAAATGTCTGAAGTATATACATCCCCATATGCATATACAAATTACGGATCCTTCTTTTCCAAATTTGATAATCAAAGTAAGATGTCAGAATCCTAGATATGTACCAGCATTGGACATTTTGCAATTTCTTGTCCAATCCAAAAAAACATAGTCAATGGTATTTCCACTGGTTTTTGACTGAGAGCTCAGCTAAGCACGTTTATTAGTTTTAATGTTATAAATAAGAGTCGGGAATTACAGTGAAAATGAGTTCAGTTAATTTCCATCAAAGAGATATGAACTTTCTATTAAGAATATGTCATGAATACTATAAGAAAATAATTTCTTCAATACAAGCAAAATTACTAGGCTCCACAAATTAAGTTTTCAAACTAGAATCCCAAAATCAGGTACCATACGAGCATTTTATAAAACAAAAGTAAATAATTCCAAATTATGAGAAGGATCAAGAAGGAACTCACCACTTGGACTTGCGCCTTGCACTTCATTCCTCTGCCAAAGTCAAAATGAAAATTCATCAAGAAAATAACTAAAGAAGACAAGAATTATAGTCTGATAATATTTATTAACATACTATTGCCTTGTCTTGAATCTCAAGATTATTCTGCAATTCACTCTTTGAGTCACCTTGAACATATCTGTCAACAGTAATTGCAAGATGTATGTGAATGGTGAGAAGTTGTGCTTTAGTGAAGAAAACTAATAGAAGCAACAAGAATATTGCAGAAAAATATATAAAGTAGGAAAACAATACAAGTAAACACAATCACAATGAAAATACAAAAGAACATCTTACTGATATCATCTTAGGGAAAGCATGCCAATGACATGTAAATACAAATTTAACAATAGCACAGTCGAACATAATGTATAAAAGAAATAGTTGATAACTAGGGTAACAAATTTAGGTACTCCCTCCATTTCATATTAATTGTCGTTTTATAGAATTTGTATAAAATCAAGGAACTTTAAAATTGTGACATATTTGACAAATATTTACCCTCAGAGTGAGAATTTAAGGTGTGAGGGAAATATATATTGTTCATTAAGGAATCTTTTAGGGACACATATTGGGGAAAATTAAGAAAAAGTTTGGAGAACTACCTAAAACAACAATTAGTTTTTAACCTCTAAAAAGTCAATTAATATGAAACAGAGGGAAAAAACACAGAAAAATTTACCTTCCATCAGTAGGAACATTATGTGGTTCTCTTATCTGCATCAAAAAATAATGAAAAATGAAATGAATATAGAGACCTCAAAATCAAAATCTAAATAAAGGCGCAGAAGAAATAAAAGTGATCCATAGTATATAAAAGGAAAAAAGAAACAAAATGAATACAAAAATTTGATCTTCATTTTATACTATCAAGTCTATAAGCTATTATTCATTAAAAAGTTCACCTGTGCAGCATTCATTGCAGCTGGTCTCTCAATATAATCTTTCGAATAGTTGTCCAGGGTGCTTGCTGTGTTTGATGTAGTACCATGAGGAAAATTGTTCTCTCGTTTGAGTGACAACCTACAGGTCGACAAAAACTACTGCCATAATACCATAAATACATAAACTAATATGCAGTTCTAAATTTGTATTGCACCCCCCACCACCACCACCAACAACAAAATAAAAATGGGGACTTTGTCTCATTTGTCCAGTAGGGAGTCAAAATGACAATTACTGATACCAAAATCTGTCTATCAAGTGCTAAGAAAGCAGCATGTGAAATTCTGAATACGGTTATCAAGCCAATTGCTCTTAACAAATCAAGTTCAAATATTCTTGTCATATTACCTTGATTGACTTTTGTGTTTCTTGTTCCATCTAGACTTATTAGGTTTTAATGCTTCGACATCCATGTCCAGGCATTCATTATAACCTGAAGCAGCCTGTACACCATTCTCCCCTACATATCCTGTTATCCCATCTCCAGTAATTCCGTTAGAAGGAAGTAGTACTCCCTGAAATTACGAAAAAGCTATTGTAAAATTTCAACCAAAAGCTAATTCAGGGTTAGAGTACTTAGAAAGCACAAGCAACCTGCCTTAACAACAACTTGGACAAGATCTTCTGATCGAACTACAAGAGTCTCTATCAGGGTTCCAATCACTACATTTGAGTCCCGATTCCCCTTCTTAATAATCCTTGCTTTCTTCAACACAATTGCTAAACCAAACACAAATCGATCAAATTACAAAAGATACTCTCCACCCAAAGTTACAAATGGTACATAAGTTTGAATAGTATTGCAGCTACAAAACCTAGCCACTACTTAAATCATATTGCCATAAACAAATCATTAACTAATCAAAAAGCACATGGTTCAGAACTCCAGATTCAAGATACCTCTTTGAAATGTAATAACAAGATAGTAACTTAATAAACTAAAAGACAGAAATCATGCATTCATCAAAGAAAAATCAAAGATCAGATACCAACCCAAGAATTGAAGAGCATATCATCACCAATCATGAGGGCAACAACAATTTAACTCGCAAAACATAACCCCAAGAAGATTTGAAACAATAAGGAACAAGCTCTTAACGGGTACATCGAGAAATTTAAACAGAAATCTACAGAAAAGCAGACGAGAGAATCAAAGAATACCATAGTCCTCGTCGATGGAGGCGGTGTGAAAGATTCCAGAATAAATGGAGCCATCTTTAGCATGAACATCAACAGGCATCCCAATTATGCACATCATGGTGAATAGCACAGCATCACCGACGGCAACTGATGCGGCGGCTGCCGCCGCGAAAGCGGCGTGGTTTCTATTTTTCGATTCCTCCCTCAACCCCCCCTTTCTACAGGCCATTTATTATATCGGCGTTGCTCTACCAATGTATCGAATGTGGCTATCAGAGATTTGGAAAAGAATCGCGAGTGAATGAAGTGAATTGATAAACTTGGAGGGACTGCAGAGATCTGAATTGTTGCTATAGCTTCGATTTGAAATAGTTATATGACTAGAGATTAGAGAACAATGTTTATGTACCTTTTGCGGGTATTTCCAGCAAGAGTTTAATTTTTTATTTTCTCTCTTTTTTTTGAGGATTTGTGTTTTACCCATGTGAATCATCTAGAATATTCCCTTCCCAATACCATTGTTCATTTACTATCTTTGATGGTATTTTTCGTATGTATCAGAATATTCTCCCTCCATAATTGAGTATTTCACACCCTCGTTTACTTCACCCCTTATATTTTCTTTTCACCATCCTTAATTATCCTTACTAACCTTTATTATTGTATGAATTAAGTATTTTGTAAATTCACCCCCTTTCAAAGACCAAAAAGGCGCGACGAGAGAGAAAACCCCCAAAGCCTCCGAACAAAATTTTCGATAACTTGGCCGCCTCCGAATTCACGACGGCCGAACCTCCTCGCCGCCGCCGAACCCCGCTCCCTTTTCCGGTGAACGAAGTTGTGGGTTTCAATGGACAAAGGTGGGTGAGTTTCTTGAATTTGTGTTTTTTTAATGTGAGTTTCTTGATTTTAGTTGGAAATCTTTTTGAATGAGTTTGTTGATTTAAATGAGGATTTCTTGATACGAATGTGGGTTTGCTTTTTTCGAATCTGGTGCACTGATTTGTGTATATATTTTTTATCAATTTTGCCGAACATCTTTCAGATTGAAAACCCTAATTAATTTGCATTCGTTGTACAAATTTCGAACAATGGCAACCGAAAATCAAGCATTTTTTTGAAAATTTTGATCGAAAAAATGCAAAATTTCCGAACAATGGGGACCAAAAATGTTGCATATTTTCGAAAAAAAATTCGAACAAGGAGCCAAATTTTTTCGATATATTTTTCCGAACATGTGTAACATTTTCGAATTTTTTGGTCGAGCCTGGAGCATTTTTTCGAATTTTTTTTGGTGAATTTGTCTATTATTTCAGCCATTTTTCGAACATTTCTGTTATTTTTAAAATTCTGAGACAGTTTCTTTTTTTGTTGACCGAGATTACTCTTTTTTTTTAGGATTTTTTTTGTTCCACAAAAAAAGGTATCACAGCCGAAAATCATGCATTTGTTCGACCAATTTTTCGAAATTTGTGGAAATGTTCCACGAACCAGAGCCGAACAAAATTGATTCGAAAAATAAGGGATAAAAAAGATGAAATTTCGGTGCTCATGGCAGACTCCGGCAAGTGTTTGATTGACGGCTTCCGGTTGGCGAGTGGTGCCCATGGCAGACTCCAGCGGGTTGCGGCGTCGACCCGAGGTTCCCACAGTTCTCTCTCCCTCCTCACTCTCTCGCTCTCTCTCTCTGCCTTTTTCTCTCACTTTTCTCTTCCTTCTTTTCTCTTTCCTTTCCCCCTCTCTCTCGTGGGTTTTTAAACAATGAAAATTTTAGGGTTTGATTAAAAAATGTTATGTGTAGAAGAAGAAGGGAGATGAACTGATCTAATTATGAATTAATTAAAGTATAATTGTCCTATTAAATTTAATTTATAAATAATCTTGAAGTGGGGTGAACTACTCAAATTTGGGGGAAAAATATCCTGGTCCTTTTCGTATTCGACGGTGTGTTTGATATAATTACAAAACCGGCAATTTCGGCCCGATGGGCCAGCCCGGCCTACCCGATATATGGGCTGAACAGGGCTGGACTGAAAAAATAGTGGCCCAAAAAAATCGGGCCATTTTAGCCCTGTGGGCCATGGGCTTGCCCATTTGGCCCAGTGAAATAAATTTGATTTTAAAAAATAATAGAATTAAATTCATATTAAAATAATATAATTAAAAATATGAACTACTTTTATTATATTAGGACACTATAACTATGAGTAATGATATTTGTTTCTTTTTAATTTATGTTTGAATTTGTGGTTTTAGTTCTATTTTATATTTGTATTGTTAGTTTGTGGATTGTAAAGTATGAGTTAATAGTAGTGCAAAAGTGATTATAGTATAATTTTTAAAATTATTATTTTAAAAAATGGGACGGGCTGGCCCGTTAGCCCGTGGGCTAGATTGGACTGGGCTGGACTCAATTTTTATAGGCCCGACTAAAAAATGGGTCGGCCGGGCCCGTTTGCCAGCTCTAGATATAAAGAATAAAATTATGGTGTACTTATAGAGAGGACATCTTAAGAGCATAAATACGAGAATTTTATATTTTTAGTTTCACAGGTGACGCTTGATCGCGATTTTGGTCCCAAAGCTAGCACTTTTGGTCTCATTCGCATATTTTCTAGCACTTTTGATCCCGCCGTTATAATATCGTTAAATTTTTGCACTTTTGGTCCCAAACTTTCGACAAGTCATATTTTATACCTGTTGCACTTTTGGTCCCAGAATTTAATTTATTAGTTTATTATGAATTTAATTGTATATAAGATCAAATTGAGTCATGTTTTTTTAAAAATTATCTAATTGGTTTTTTATTTATAATTCATATATATATTCACCAACTTATTTTTTTATTTTATAAATTTAGTAATTTAGACATTATAAAAATCCAAATTGAGCCAAGTTTTCACCAACCTATTAAATTATAAAAATATTTATCTAATTAGTTTTTTTATTGTTTCTATTTCATTAATATAAATATTTTTATAATTTAATAGGTTGGTGAAAATATCTGTGTAAATGAATTAAATTTACAAAGTAGAAAATTAAGTTGGTGAAAATATATATAAAGAGAGAGAAATAAAAAGAAATTAATAATATGAATTTTAAAAAAGTGACTCAATTTGGTCTTATATACAATTAAATTTAAAAAAATGTTACTAAATTATAAATTTATAATAGTCTAAAATATTAAATATATAAAATAAAAAATAAGTTGGTGAAAACATGTATAACAAATTAGAAAAAAAATTAATTAGATAAATTCAAAAAATGTGACTCAATTAATTTGGACTTTTATAATAGTCTAAATTACTAAAATTATGAAATAAAAAATAAGTTGGTGAATATATATATATATATATATATATATATATATATAAATGAATTAGAAATAAAAAAATAATTAGATAAAATTTTAAAAATGTGACTCAATTTGGTCTTATATATAGTTAAATTCATAAAAAACTATTCTTTCTGTTCCACAGAAATTTGCACACTTTCCTTATTTGGAGATCCTACACAAATTTGCACACTACTAAAAAAAATATTAATTTGCGTGCACACTCACAAACCTATACACTTATTTACTCATATGTCACTATTTTATATATAAATTCCTACTGGACGGAGGGAGTAATAAATTAAATTTTGGTACCAAAAGTGCAAAAGTATGAAATGTGACTTGTTGAAAGTTTGGGACCAAAAGCGCAAAAAGTTAACGGTGTTATAACGGCGGGACCAAAAGTGCTACAAAATTTGCGAATTGGACCAACAGTGCTAGCTTTGGGACCAAAATTGCGATCAAGCGTGACCTGTGGGACCAAAAATGCAATATACTCGCATAAATACAAATAAGGACTCTCAACTAAAATAATTGCAACTGAGGGCAAAAAGAAACCAAATCTTCAAATTACTTTTCTAATATAATACAATTTTATACGACAAATGTCACTATTCATGTACTTTTGTGCACTATTCATGCTGACCTATATCATTATTCATGCACTTTCCTCACTTGCTCATAACTGTAGCCTATATACTTTTCGGTGGAAATTTTCCGGCAGGTCGAGAGAGTACTTTTGAGTATAAGTCAATACTTTCGAGTTTTTTTTCTTCTGAACTTTAATTGTCGCTGTTTCATTTCTTATCCGTTATTTTTTTCTGGCAAGACGCAACAATACTTTAGTGTGATTTTATAATACTTATGTTGCCGTTATTTCCTTTCCGGCTGTTATTTTTTCCGGCGAGATGCGATAATATTTTAGTGTAATTTAACAGTACTTACGTATTAATGATGATATTATTGAACTATTTACAGTGCTATATTTACAAGGTCTGAATAGTGATAGTTGTGTTACTATTTACAGTGCTATTTACAAGGTCCGAAGCGAAAAGCAAGCTGAAGATGTGAGTGTTGAGACCAGTGTTATCACATCTGGAATCACACCCATCCTCCAGGACATTCTCCAGGATATTTGTTCTAACGACTAACTTTTTAGTGTTGTTCAAATTGTCTTTGCTATCACTGTTGGGACAATCTGAGTGTTTTGATTAGATCCCAAAACCCCTGATGAATTTGCCTAAGTATAGTTGTTCAGGATAAAATAGTTCAGGACAGTTAGGTTAGAGATTCAGTACAGAAGGACCATGCTGAAGACTGAAGAGTATTGGAGTCGACCCAATTTACTGAAGTCTGAAGTGTAAACCATCCTGAAGGAGTCAGTCAGTCTCGCTGAAGATTGTCTTTTCTGAAGCTGAAGATCGAAGCCTGCTGATTCATCCTGAAGTCAATCCTGAAGTACCATTGGCTGATGTTTCTACTGAGTACACTAAGCATACTCAGGACAGAAGTCAGTCAGTGAAGAGTAAGTGTCACCTATCAGGCTGTGCTGAATGCACATAGGACCTGACTTAGGCCTTGGTTCAGTTCACCTGAATCCTGTAAGTCCGAAGCAAAAAGGTTACACATACTAGGCTGAATAACATATCAGGCTGTGCTGAATGCACATAGGACCTGACTCAGGCCGTGGTTCAGATCCTCTGAATCATGTAAGACCAAAGCAAAAGGTTATTTATGCTATGGGACAAGAGACAAAAAGAATGTCAGTAAGACTCCATTAAGACACACGTTCAGACTGAGTTACTAACAAGAGACTCAGAGCATTGAATGTACGAGGAAGGATAAATGTCTGAAGGTCAACTAGCCGTTATAACGGAGAGCCAATGATCTTTCGACACGTATGCACGGAGTCTGCGCAGCATTTAATGCGTCTCAAAAAGTTGCAGGTGATGTGACAACTTGCCAGAATAAGCATGGCGGGTAGGTCAAACAGTATTTCTAGCCTGCAATCTACCTAAAATAGGAAAGATTTGATTTGATCTCCTCCAACGGATCTATTTTGAATCTTGCCTATAATTATGGAGAACCTTGCACCCATTCAAGGTTAACGGGAAATTTCCAAGAGAAAACTCTCAAGAATCCAAGAACTCAAAGCATATCATAAACAACACTCTGCAATTAAATTTCCCTAGTGTTGTAGTAGGATTCACTCTGTATTTTCTTAGATCGATAGCTCTATTATTTAGCATTGTTTTGTATTGCTAGAGCTATCTTAGTTGGAAAACAAGAATACCAAACCACTCAAGGTGTGAGATCGGTTGGTTAGAAGGACTGGGACTTGTAAAACGCCCAGGGGTCAGTTCCTAAGAGAGGAAGTTGGCTACTCGTGTCCCTTGGCACGTAAAACCCAAGTACCTATCCTCAGGGTTTTGAGGATAGCTTCCTGTTAAATCAGGTCGTGGACGTAGGAGTTGGTTATCTCCGAACCACGTTAAAAAGTCCCCTGTGTGCTAATTTACTGTTCTGTTCAGGATCATAACTGTCATCATATTAAACTGAACATACTGCATTGGTTTTAACCTCAGGACTGAATCAATCATCCTGAATCTGAATACTGTGCACTTAGCCTTAACCACCAATTTACTAAGCAACTCAGAGAAAACGTTTTCAGAAACTAAAACAAGTAGAATCTAAGGGCTCACTTTCCGCACGTACTCTGGCTCACTGAGATAGTGGTCCAACTGACTCGCTTCCGAGCAGTCAGTAGGTTTGTTATCTCTACTGAGCCTCCGAGCACATTACTCACACTCAGTTTATCTGACTCGTTACTGAACCGTCCCTGCTGCCCCTGTGGACCTTCAGCATACTGAGTACTTCAGGGAATCCTGACTGAGTGCGTTAGAGCATTTTTCTGAGTCTTTCAGAAAAATCTGACATCAGTGTATTCCCCCCATACACTGATTTAACTCGTTTTGGGACCAACAATCACTTCAGGTCAACATCCTTCAGGAAACATATTCCAGTGATCAACTGCTTAGTGTTACCTTGATGGTTGTCCTTGGTGCTGTCCCTGGTCAACGACGGTCAACGACAGTTATTCCCATGACCCAGAATATTCTTGATGCACCTGGAAGGATCTGGAACGTGGTGGAAGGACCTGGAATCAGAGAACCGAGAGTTAAAGAAAGGAAGTTACATGGAAAATACCTCAACTCCTACAAAGGTGGATCTCAACTTCTCTCCATGATTTCCACTTCATTGATGGACGGATCATTATTCCAATTCTATAAATAGATGAGGAATACGTCCAGCAACCAAGAGAGAGACCCCTCACTACATACTGAAGCATAGCGCATTTATAGGAACCTATTTTTACAGTTTTAATGTAGTGATTTCACATGTGTTGTTACACTCTGTACAACACTTGTGTATATTATTATCCCATACGTTTTGCTGAGCTGTTCACAAGTAGTGGAAGTTTGTGCTTGACGTAGGCTTAGACTTAACAATTTAGGTTTGCCACTTGGGAACTTGTTTGGATATTTTATCCGATTTTATGTTTGAGATTTGGAAGTAATGTTTCCAAGTCTCGAATTTGTTTTTGTAATCACTTTTTTCAAGTTAGTGATATTTCAACCTTGAGGCCGCCATAAACTAATTTTAGTTTGTGGAAAGATTGAGTTAATCCTTGTCTTCAAAGTCTTCCGCTGTTTACTTATTCTCTCTGCATTATTCTGAACACATTAAGTATTGTCTTGAGTGTCGCCACACTTTGAACAATACTTCAACTCAATGGTACCACATCACCTTCAAGTGGTATCAGAGTCATCACTTGACGGTACTAAGTGTTGAGTTGCCATGGATTACCCTCCTGGAGCTATCTACTTCAGTGGATCCATCACCCGTCCTCCCATACTTGATGGAACCAATTATGCCTCATGGAAAAGCCGGATGAGGAGTTACATCAAAACCCTTGATGAACGTGCCTGGAAAAGCACTCTATCAGGTTGGAGTCCTCCCACAACTGAAGATAAAGATGGAGACCAGATTCTCAAGAACGAGCTTGAATGGACCACGGAGGAGAACAACTCATCATTGTACAATTCAAAGGTCATCAACGCAATCAACTCATCGGTTGATACTGTGATGTTCAACCTTATCCAGAATTGTATTTCAGCCAAAGATGCATGGGAAAGACTACAAGAACACTGTGAAGGTTCGGGTAGTGTCCGTAGAGCAAAGGCAAGGATGCTGAACACAAAGTTTGAAGGCCTAAGAATGAAAGATGATGAGATGATTTCTTCCTACAATGAGAGACTCTATGAGGTGGTGAATGAATTGCAATCACTTGGAGATCCAATCTCCAATATCAGGTTAGTAAACAAAACCCTTCGTACTCTTCCTAGAAGATTCAATGGCAAAGTTTGTGCCATTGAGGAAGCTAGGAACACTGATTTGTTGAGTCATAATGAGTTAATGAGCATTTTAAAAACTTATGAAATGGATTTGTCTCAACAAGAATCTGCATATGATAAAAAGAGTGTTGTTTTTTTCAAAGGAGAAACCTCTTCAAGTTCTGGAAAAACCTCTGTTATTACTGAAATTGAATAGGTTGAAGATAGTGTTGATGACACTTCATATGACACTGAGAGTATTGCATTTCTTACCAAAAAATTTGAAGCCCATCTTAAGCAAAAGAGAAATAAATCTGATTTTAACACTAAGCCTAAGATGGATTTTTAAAAACTCCCCTCAAACTTCTGGTCAAAAAATTTTTCAAAGAAGAAAATTTAAGTATGATCCTGAGTATAGAAAAAATATCATTTGTGATGAGTGTACTGGTTATGGTCATTATGCAAATGAATGTGCTAATACACTATTAAAGAAAAGGATGAACTTAACTGTTTCTTTGAGTGATGAAGATTCTGATGAAGAGATAAAGGTTACAGATGAAGAACTTGCATTCTTATCTGAATGTGTGAGAGATGACTTCCCTGAAAGTGACTCTGATGTTGAACCCAGTGTGACAACACCAACAACAACATCAAACAAGTATCAGTCTATTTCTGAATCTGATAAGGATAGTACTAATATTTTCTATTCTAGAACAGGTACCTCACGAGAACCTTTAGAAATAAAGGTTACCAAACTTCAGAATGAACTGAAATCTGTTAATCGAGCCAATGAAGAGCTGATTGAGACCATCACAAGACTTGAGGTAAATCTCACAAAAAAGGATCTTGAAATTTCTAAACTCCAAGAGAAGTTGACTGCTTCCACACTTAGTTTCAAAAAGTATTCTAAAGGTACAACTGCTTTAAATGAAGCTTTGTTTGTTGGAAAAACTGATAAATATGGTCTTGGATTTTCTGAAAATTTCATTCCTTTTAGTTTTGAAAAACCTATCACCTTTGTGAATCCAAATTCAAAAGTTTCTTCCAAAAAAAATTCCAAAACAAAGAGGCAAAAGAACTTTTATCTGTCATTATTGTTCAGTTCCTGGACACATTCGTCCTTACTGTTTCAAATTAAAAGATGATTTGCTTTCTGAAAAAGTGTTACCTGGAGTGTTACCACACAAGTACTCACACACATAAAAAACTGCATGGATTAGAAAACCCAAAGTGCTTTGCAATGTTGTCTGTACTTCTTTACAAGCATGTGTACCTGGTTTATGGTATTTTGACAGTGGGGGTTCTAGAAATATGACAGAAAATATTAAATACTTGAATGAATATAAAATTTTTGATGGTGGTAAAGTTACATATGGTGGTGGTTCTAAGGGTAACGTAATGGAAGAGGAACTTTGAATGTTGAAGGTTTTCCAAAATTAAAAAATGTGCTGCATGTTGATGGTTTACGTGCTAACTTGATAAGCATAAGTCAGTTGTGTGATAATAATCTGCATGTGAAGTTTGATAAAGACTCATGTTCTGTATTGGATGAAACTGATAAATGTGTAATGGTTGGTCATCGTTCTGCTGATAACTGTTATCTCATTGGTGACAACACTTCGTGCAACATTTCACAATCTGATGAAAGTGTTCTTTGGCCCCAAAAGCTTGGCCATGTAAATTACAGAAATTTACAAAAATTGGTTAAGACAGAGGCTGTTAGAGGATTACCTAAGCTCAGTTTCACAAATACACCTGTTTGTGGACCATGCCAAAAATGTAAACAGGTAAAAACTTCACACAATATCACTTCAATATGCACAACTACTAGATGCTTGGAACTTCTTCACATGGATCTTATGGGTACTATGGAGACAGAAAGTCTTGGTGGTAAGATATACTCATTAGTTGTTGTTGATGACTTTTCAAGGTTTTCATGGGTTGAGTTCATTAGAGAAAAATCTGACACTTTTGAAGTTTTCAAAATCCTTTACAAGCGTTTGAAAAATGTTTTTAATCTAAAAGTTAGTAGGATTAGAACTGATCATGGTAAGGAATTTGAAAATGGCATGTTCACTGATTTTTTTGAAAATAAAGGCATTGTACAAGAGTTTTCCTCTCCTAAAACTCCACAACAAAATGGCATAGCTGAGAGAAAAAATAGGACATTGCAAGAAATGGCTAGAGTCATGCTAACTTCAATGAATGTGTCTAAAAGATTTTGGGCTGAAGCATTGAATAATGCATGTCATGTGTCTAATAGAGTCTTCTTTAGACCAGGTTGTTCTATTACTTCTTATGAGCTATTGTACAAAAGGAAACCTAACTTGAAATATTTTCACACCTTCGGATGCTTGTTCTACATTTTGAATGATAGAGATTACTTGACAAAGTTTGACTCTAAGAGTGATAAAGGACTGTTCTTAGGTTATTCTAAGAATAGCAAGGCTTATAGGGTTTACAATCTTAGAACAAGAACTTTGCAAGAATATGTGAACATAGTATTCGATGATGTTTCAAATATTTCAGGTAAAAAGGTGGAGGAGGACATCTCTGACTTGATGGAAATCACAAGTATCACTGAACCAGTGAAAAGTGTTGAACCAAAGGCGACAACATCTCCAGTGACATCAGATGCAAATTAAGAAGATGATGAGAATCAGTCACCCAAAACTCCTGGACAAACCCTTGTTCGTAGATGCAAGAAGGATCATCCTTCATCACAGATCATAGGTGAATCCTCAGTTGGTGTTCTCACAAGAAGAAAAGGTAAAATGAATGAGGTAGTACGTTCGGTTTGCATGTCCAATATATGCACTCAGGTATGTATTCAAGGTTATTTTTCTTCTATTGAACCCAAAAAATGTGTCTGAAGCTTTGAAATATGAAAGTTGGATTGAGGATATGCAAGAAGAACTTGAACAATTCACTAGAAATGATGTTTGGACTCTAGTACCTAGACCTTCAAACATGAATGTAATTGGAACAAAGTGGATTTTCAAGAATAAGACTAATGAATCTGGTAATATAGTAAGAAACAAAGCTAGACTTGTTGCACAAAGATATACACAAATTGAAGGAATTGATTTCGATGAAACATTTGCTCCTGTTGCTAGAATAGAATCTATTAGTCTTCTATTATCTATTGCATGTTTTATTGAAATTAAATTATTTCAAATGGATGTTAAAGCTGCTTTTTTAAATGGTGTTTTACTTGAGGAAGCTTTTGTAGAACAACCAAAAGGTTTTGTAGATCCATTTCATCCTGATTATGTGTATAAATTGAAGAAAGCTTTGTATGGTTTAAAACAAGCTCCTAGAGCTTGGTATGGTAGACTTACTAATTTCTTACTACAATTTGGATTCATTAGAGGTGAGGCTGATAGAACTCTTTTCATTAAACATGATACTAATGGTTTCTTGATTGCACAGATATATGTTGATGACATTGTATTTGGTGCAACATCACAAGAATTGATTGATAACTTTATGAAAGCTATGACTACTACTTTTGAAATGAGCATGGTTGGTGACCTAAATTACTTTTTAGGACTACAAATCAAACAAAGTGATAGTGGTATTTTTATTTCACAAAGTAAGTATGCTAAAAACTTAGTGAAAAGATTTGGTCTTACTGATGCAAAGCCTATGAAAACTCCTATGGGAACTTCACAGAAATTGTGCAAAGATGACAAAGTGTTGACCACACTCTGTATCGATCTATGATTGGCAGTTTACTATACTTAACTTCCAGTAGACCTGACATTACGTACAGTGTTTGTGTGTGTGCCAGGTACCAAGCAAACCCCAAGGAATCTCACATGAAGGTTGTGAAGAGGATCATCAGATATGTGAGTGGCACAAGTGACATGGGATTGTGGTTTTCAAAGGACACAAATAGCACACTAGTAGGTTATAGTGATGCTGACTGGGCTGGTGACTGTGATGATAGGAAAAGCACTAGTGGTGGTTGTTTCTACATGGGTAACAATCTTGTTTCTTGGCATAGTAAAAAACAAAAATGCATTTCCCAATCCACAGCTGAATTTGAGTACATAGCTGCTGGTAGTTGTTGTATACAACTCCTATGGCTTAAAAAGATGCTAGATGATTATGTGTGTTGACAAGACGAACTAACATAGCAGGCATCAGTATAATTACGAAGGACCCGCAGGTCGCCGAGCTCGGCGAAGTGGGTAGGAGCTCGCCCAGGCCCCGAAAGTCTGGGACCAGCTTACCAATCGGGCTAAACGAGGAGAGCTCGCGAGGGAGCTCGCCCACGAGCACGGAGGCCGAGCCGAAACTCATCCCTATACTCCCAGAAATGGCACAAGGCAAGGGATCTCGCCAGGCAGCTCGCCGGGCCTGGGAACCCAATCAGCGAGTGTATAGATAGGACATGTACATGTAGTAGTAAGGGGCATTGAAAGGGGAGCAGTGTGGGGGACCAAGACGAGGGTAAGGAACCCTCGTCAACACCGGAAGCCAAATAGGCTCGTAAGGTGCCGTCTCACCCTCGCACACCTATAAATAAGACCTCTCCTGTAACTATTACAGGATGAATTGAGTACAACCCTACTTTTACTTTCTCTCTCTATATTATATCCAAGAACACGAAACCCTCGATTATTGTTTGATAGGATTAATACGTTATAAAGCCACATAAACAAACACGGTTAGTAAATTCTATTAACAATTTAGCGCTAGAAGGAGGGCCGCGAACCTTAAAATTTTGAAAAACAAAATGCGGGTTTGTTGAAGGTTTGAAGATTTGAAGGTGTTCTTGGCCAAGGCTCAAGAACACTTGAAGATACACACACGTTCTTACTCCTTGAACGAAAAACCCAGATTTCCGGATGAAAATCCAAATTTTTGGATTTTACAAAATTCTGCTCGAAAAAATTTTCAAACGCGCGCGTGTACATGAATAAACCGGATTTCAGATAATTCGTCGCATGCGGGGCTAGACTAAAACTCAGACAAGTCCACCTTGGCGGAAGACCACGACCTCGGTGAGCTCGGTTCTACCCCAGCAACCTCGGCGACCTGCAACGAGCTTCCCCCTCTGAAAACATAAAATGGCTAAGGGACAGACCTCGGCAGTTACCGGAAGGTCGAAGGGGGGCGACCAGGACCAAGCCGAGGTGGAGACCTCGCGCCAAGCTCCCCCGAAAAACACAGCCCCGCGACCTCCGCGGGTTGTGGTAACTCAGGAGAATTTGAGTCCCACCCTGAGGGACCTGGCCAACAATCCCGACGAGCTCCAACGCACCATTGCAACCTTACAGAGGTTGCAGTAGAGGCAGCACGACGAGCTCGCCCTAGTGCTTAGGCGAGCTCCAGCCGCCAAGGCCCGGGAGCAGACGAGGCCCACTCAGGGTACCCAGACCCGGGGGGAGTACAACAACCTCCCCACCGAGCAGGAGGCGAGCTCGGCCCAAGCTCGCCAGCATCGCGAACGGGCCGGTAAGGCCAAGATGGTGGAGGAAGAGCCCGCCCCACACACCGGGCGAGGTTTGGCCTACACCGAGGCATCCGGCACCCACCAATCTCTGAGGAAAGAGGTCCTCCAGGGCAGACTGGGGCCCAGATGCGGAGAGAACGAACGAACAGCCGCCCCGGTCACATCCCACGGGGGAGATTCAAACCTGCAGCCGCGCATGTCCGCCCACGACCGATTGAGAAGGCCCGCGACCGACAGGTTGGGCCCCCACGGCGGATGTCAATTCCAGCCCGTCACGGAGAGGTCACCCCAGAGTGAGGCACCTCGGGGGCGTGCGTCCACTAGGTGCACGACCTTCGAGCAACCTCCGCCGGAGGTGACCCAAAATGACGAGCTGGTCTCGCTGAAAAAGGCCGTCAAAATGCTACAAGCACAAGTAGCAGCCAAGTCTGGCGGACCTGACGCCACCACTCTCCCCGCATCTCCATTGGCACCTGTCATCCTCCGCACACCGGTCCAGAAGAAAATTCAATTCCCGGTGATGTCTACATACGAGGGCGAATCTGACCCGAAGGTCCACCTGGCCAAGTATGTAGACTTTATAATTTCGGCGGGTGCCACCGACTCTACTCAGTGCCGGAATTTCCCGCTGACCCTCGGAGACCGAGCTCACCGCTGGTTCTCATCACTCTCCCCGGGGTCAATCCACTCGTTTGGCCAACTCTCGCGGGAGTTCTTGGCCCACTTCTCCGGGTTTGGATCCTACCTTACCCAGAAGCACCGCCTCGCCAACATCCACCAAGGCGAGGGTGAGACCGACCAGCAGTACCTGGAGAGGTTCGATAAAATACTACTGGAAGGTGAGCCGGTGAGCGAGGACACCAAAGTCGTCGCGGTGATGGCCGGACTCAGAAAGGGCACGGGCCTCTGGAAGGAGATGCACCTCGCATGTTCGAACACTTACACCGAATTCCGCTACAAGGTGGGGGTGTTCGTTGCTATCCAGGAGGCACTACTGAAAGAAGTTGGTGCCCCGGAGGAGAAAAAATCCTACGGGAAGAAGTCTGGGGGCACATACAAGGCTCCCCTGAACCTAAAAGCTTTTGGCGACGGGAACGAGTTAAAGGAGAAGCTCAACCAGGTCCTCACCGTCTCCGTCGACCACGTCTTCACGGCGGTCAAAGACAAGGCTTTGTTGGAAGAGCCGAGGAGAATTCGCCAAGATCGCGTGAAGCTCAACCCCAACAAGTACTGCGCCTATCACCAGTCCATTGGCCACTTCACCAGCGAATGCCGAGACCTCCTCAAACAACTGTGGAAATTTTACGAGGATGGGAAGCTGGCCGAGTTCGTGAAGAAGGCCCCAGCTAAGAGGCCCAGGTTCTAGAGAAAGGAGGTCTCCGATAAAGAAGAAGAGGATGCAGGCCAACGCGGACCTCAGATTAGGCGAAGGGGACCTCCCCAACCTCAACAGAACATGGAGCCCACCCGAGAACTCTTGGTCCTCGAGGAGAAAATCAGAGCTACAGGAGGTCTCCAAGACGGGGGATCCTCCATGTTCAAGAGAAAGAGGAAGGCCGAAATTCGGGTCGTGAACCAGGTCCAGGAAGGCAGCTCCGGTCCCAGGTCCATCGCGCAGCTCACTGATGAGCTGACATTCTCCTCAGTGGACCTGGAGGGGGTACTAAAGCCCCATAACGATGTGTTGGTGATAACCGCCAACATAATGAACGTCCGAGTTCACAGGCTGCTTGTGGACACCGGCGCATTCACAAACATTCTCTTCAAATCCACATTGGATGCCTTAGGTGATTTTGAGTCGTATCTAGAACCTAGCAATGCTAGGATAGTGGGGTTCGGAGAAGTTGTAACCGTCCCCCTAGGCACTATTAGGTTGAGCGTCCAACTTGTATCGGCCGAGGACCCGGAGCGGAGACTGACTAGGCTCATAGATTTCCTAGTTTTCGACCAGCAGTCCTCCTACAACGGGTTCCTTGGCCGCCCATTTTTCAATGAATTCAAAGCGGCATGTTCGACCTACTTCTATTGTGTAAAATTCCCAACTTCGAAAGGCGCCGGTACCATTAAAGGCGACCAGAAAAAGGCCCGAGAGTGTTTACTCCAAATCAAAGAAGGTCAGGTCAAAAAGGCGGTGACGCAGGTCCAGGTCCTAGAGGAGGACGTGCAAATCCCGACAGATGAGCCAAACATCCTAGACGTCATCTCGGTCGAAACTAAAATGATGGAGGTAGGCGATCTACCAGAAATCGAACAAATCTTAGAACCTGCGCAAGACACACAACCGGCACCGATGGAGGGATTAGAGGAAACCCAAAACAACCAAGTGTTGGGACCGGTGCAGGATCAGCCACCTGCGCCCATGGAAGTGGTTGATGAAGCCTAAGATGGGGGACCTGCGGGAGGTCAAGAATCAGGACCAATGGATGTTGACCCAACTCCCCAGGTCACCGAACCATCCCAAGTTGACAAACCACCAGAGGTACTAACGGTTGATGAACCCACCCAAGCTGAAGGCCAAACCGATGACCTCGAACCGCGCATAGGTTATGAACATGTGCATATGTCACAAGAGGAGTGGGACGAGTTCATCAGCGACCCGAGGTGGAAAACTCAAAAGAGAAAAGCCACTCCCATGGAGGAATTAACAGCACTCCCGGTGGACACGAAAAGGGACTTGGATCTCTTCATAGGCTCCGAGTTACCTGAACCGTACCGGTCGAGGATGGAAATGTTCTTGATGTCCAACTTGGACGTGTTTGCTTGGTCCCATGAAGATATGACGGGAATCCCGTTGGAGCACGCTTGCCACCGACTTAACATAGATCCGACAAGGAGACCAGTACGTAAAAAATGAAGGAAATACGGACCAGACAAATACGCAGTTCTGACCGTTGAGGTGGGAAAGTTGCTGGATAACAAGCTGATAAAAGAAGCTTTGTGTCCGCAGTGGGTCGCAAACCCCGTCCTGGTGAAAAAACATAACAGGGCATGGAGGCTCTGCATCGACTTCACAGACCTGAACAAAGCATGCCAGATGGACAACTTCCTACTACCTTACATTGACCAGCTGGTAGATAGCACCGCAGGCCATGAGATAATGACATTCATGGATGCTTTTGCAGGCTATCACCAGATAGCGTTGCACCCAAATGACCAGGAACACACGACGTTCTACACCAACAAAAACATGTATTGCTGGGAAAGGATGCCGTTCGGACTCATCAACACCGGAGCAACCTACCAAAGGTTGGTGAATAAGATGTTCGACCAGCACATTGGCGAATCGATGGAGGTGTACGTGGACGACATAGTTGTCAAAAGTTTGAGAAAGGAGGATCACCTCGACCACCTCAAACAGACCTTCGACATACTACGCCACTACAACATGAAGCTGAACCCCAAGAAAACCAGCTTCGGCGTACATTCAGGAAAGTTCCTGGGGTACCTGGTTAGCCAACGAGGAATCGAGGTCAACCCCATGCAGGTCCAATGCATAATCGAGATGGGCGTACCCGATTCTGTGCAGAAAATCCAGAGGTTAACCGAGTGTATAGCAGCCTTGAACAGATTCATCTCCAGGTCCGTTGATCGAAACCATCCGTTTTACGAGGCGATCAAAGCAAACACACGAAGGTATAAAGAGGCAGCCAAAGCCAATAAGCTCCATCTCACAAGCGAATGCCAGCGAGCATTTGAAGACATTAATGCATACCTAGCAGATACGCAGGTCCTATCAAAGCCAATACCTGGAGAGAAGCTGTACCTTTACCTCGCAGCGTCGGAGGTGGCTATTAGCTTTGTCCTGGTCCGAGAAGCTAGCAATGTACTTTGTAAGCCAGGTCTTACACGAAGCTGAGTTGTGGTATACCCCAACGGAGAAGCTAGCTTATGCACTGGTGATGAGTGTTAGAAAATTGAGGCCCTACTTCTTGGACCATCCGGTAGAGGTGTTAACAACATTCCCGCTAAGGTAGATACTACAACGGCCGGACACCGCCGGACGTCTGCTGAAATGGTCACTTGAGATTAGCCAATACGATATAACCTACGCACCCCGAACAGCGATCAAGGGACAAGCGCTCGCCGACTTTATCGTTGAGCTAACTTTCCCACAAGATCCGACGAGGGGGCGTATAGCTCTGTGGCACCTCTACGTTGACGGATCATCGACCAGCACAGCAGCAGGCACCGGCATAGTCCTGATCAGCCCGGACAGGCAAGTCTTCACCTCCGCAATCTGGTTCGACTTCCGAGCAACCAACAATGAGGCGGAGTATGAAGCTTTGATAGCTGGACTTAGGCTATCATTAGCTGTGGGGGCAACCAATCTTCAAGTTTTTGGAGATTCCCAGCTAATAATATCCCAAGTCTGGGGGGAGTATGAGGCAAAAGACCAGCAAATGATGACCGACCAGAAGATAGCCGCGCATCTGATCTCGATGTTTACGCAGGTCTACATCAACCAGATACCGCGACTAGAAAATACACAGGCAGATGCCCTAGCACGACTAGCTACCAGCAACGGCGAAGCCGAATTCACGAAGGTTGTAATCACCACACTGAAAAACCCCTCGAAGTCAGATTACAAAGTAAATCAAACCTTGAGCGGGGGGCAGGAGGACAATGAAGATGATGAAGATTGGTGCACTCCAATCCAAAAATACTTAAAAGACAGAACAACCCCCATGGACATCTGGGAAGCCAGCCGGTTAGTAAAGCAAGCTGCCAGATATAAGCTGCTGGATGACCAACTCTACAAACGTAGATTCTCTCTACCCCTACTCAAATGTCTAACCAAAAAATAGGGATCCGAGGTGTTAGAAGAAATCCATGAAGGAATTTGTGGGAGTCACGCTGGGGGGTAAGCGTTGGCATACAAGACGATCAGGCAGGGGTACTATTGGCCCACTCTTCACAAAGATGCCATCAGCTTCGCACGAAGGTGCCAAAAGTGTCAACTTTTCGCACCCAATATCTACTCCCCAGCCAACCAGCTGAAGTCGGTCTTCAGCCCATGGCCTTTTGCAAAATGGGGTATCGACTTGATCGGCCCATTTCCACCTGGCAGAGGCGGTGTAAAATTTTCTGTTGTAGCAGTAGACTACTACACTAAGTGGGCCGAGGCCGAAGCTCTCACAACAATAATGCAAGAAAGAAAGATCGGCTTCATATGGAAGAACCTGATCTTCCGGTTCGGACTTCGGCAGTCGATCATCACAGATAACGGAAGGCAGTTCGACGGTCAAAGGTTGAGAGACTTCTGCAGCTCATGGAACATCAAGAAGCACTACTCAACTCCTTACCATCTACAGTCAAACGGCCAGGTCGAGGCGGTGAACAAAATTCTGAAACACATATTGAAGCTCCGCCTCGAAGATAAGAAAGGAAGCTGGGCAGATGAACTCCCGGAGGTCCTGTGGTCTTACAGAACATCATACCGGGCCAGCACCGGAGAGACCCCATTTGCCTTAGCCTTTGGAACTGAGGCGGTGATACCCGTCGAAGTTCAGAACAAGACTTGGAAGGTGGTAGGATTTGACGAAGAAAAGAATGACGAAGCCTTGGCAGTAGAGAAAATCTGATCGAAGAGACCAGAGCTTCGTCAGAAATGAAAAACGCCACCTACAAGCGTAGAGCAGAGAAGTACTACAATTCCCAGGTCTGAGACCGAAAGTTCAAGGTCAGAGACCTGGTACTGAAAAAGAAACAAATGACCCCACCTGGTGTGTTCGGGTCAAACTGGGAAGGACCGTTCCGGGTTACCGCAGCCTGGCCAAATGGCACCTACGACCTTCAAGACGCAGAAGGCAAAGCCTCGTCATATACCTGGAGTGCGGCACACTTGAAAAAGTTTTATCAATGAGCTAAGGTTTTGTAATAGACTAGCCAAAGGTTAGCATCAAAAGTGTTGATAGCAACCGGTGTAAATTACGCTGCTATAAGAAGGTAGAAAAATTCTGGTGAAATCAAGAAAATTTGCCAAGTGTTCGGACCTCCGTAGCTCGCCAACTATGCGAGCTACTGCAGGTCACCTTCAGTTAGAAAGGGTTTGCCCAATACAGCTCGCCAAGTGTTCAGAGCCTCGTAACGCGCAAGGACCAATGTCCCAAACGTTATAACCAAAATGCTCGAGGGCAGAGGCCATAGTGCCCAAGGTCGCGAAGGTGCCCTTCATAAAGGGTCGCTAAGCACCAACTGCCTTAAGTTAGAAAAATTCGCGAAAAAGACAAAAAACATCTAAGGCAAGATTCATGAAACCCTACTGCCCAACGTGGATTAAACGAAGTACAACTCGCTACCCCAAGTGGTTTAAGATGAGCGATTCGCGTCCCCAAGTGGTGTAAGACGAAGAATACGTACTGCTAAAACAGAGGTACAATTCATGGTCCTAAGTGATGTAAGACGAACGATTCGCTTCTCAAAGTAGAGTAAGACGAACAGTTAAGTACCCGGAAAATATACAAACGAGCTAAGTAAAATTATAACGTGAAGCACAAAAATGTGAGTAAAAAGAGTTAGACAAAAAATGCTCGGGTTTCATTCAAAAATACTTAGGAAATTTTCAAGCCAAAAATGGTGCCTGAAAAAAATCCTAAGTATGAGTAGTGCTGCTGGCCACAAAGGTCGGCCAGCTGACCATCTTTAAAATGCAAAAAGCTCCTTCTGGGCGAGCTACACATACCCGATGAGCTACAACTACTTGAACAAAAATAAAGACTACAAAAAGAGCTCCTTCTGGGCGAGCTACGTAGCCCGGTGAGCTACTACAAAAACTAACTGAAAAGCTCCCTAAGTCTCTGGAGCTGCGGGGGCATCAGAAGGCCCCTCGGCGGAGCTGGGGGCGACCTGGTCGGCCGGGAGGGCGAGCTCGACTTCAGAAGTGATGTTGCAGGTAAGCCCGCTGGCGTCGAACTCGCCATGATTCAGCATAGCATCCCCGCAGGCCTCTTGGAGCTGTGCAACGGTGAGTGGGGTCTGCTCCTCTTCGCTGGCGACCTCCATCTCGCCAACATTCAGTTCTGGCACCGGGATAGTGTTGATAATCTTGAACCGTGCTGGAACGAAATCCAGGGGAATCCCGAGCTCTGGGAGGTCGCCAATGTCCAGTTCGGTGCCATCGGGGAAGGGGACTCTGTCCAAGCATTCCTTGAACTCGCCCACTACCGCTTTGACCTCATCGTCATTATGAGCTCGCGCCCACCAGAGAGCCCGCAGGACCTCGGCATAGCACTGCACGAAGCCCTTATCCGAGGCCTCAGTCCTCGCGGTGACCAGGTCTGTCGAGGTGGAAGCGCTGTGACAAAGCTCGGCGACCTCGTTTACCTTGGCCGAGAGCTCATCCTTCAACTTTGAGCACTCCTCGTCCAAGTTCCTGACTAGACCCCGCTGCAGTGCTAGGTCCTTCTTGGTCACCTCGTGCTCACCGACCTCTTTGGCGAGCTTCTCGGCGAGCTCGTCCTCCTTGGCCTTGATCTTGGCCTCAGCTTCTTGTTCCAGCCCGGTGAGCTTACGCTGGAGATCCTCGAGCTGCTTCAGGGTGCTCTGCTCGGCAGCCAAGGATGTGTCGGCCTTTTCCTCGGTGAGCTTTGCCTGCTTCTTGACCTTATCGACGGAGTCCGCCAAGGCGAGCACCCTTTTGTTCTTTTCTTGGCGACCTGCTTCCAGCTCGGCAGCCTGCTCCAAAGCCTTTTGATTGGCAAGCAGTAACCCACTTGCATAATGGGCCGAGAGGAGGAGGTTCTCGGTTAGATTCTGGCCGTTGATAGTTGCCACCTGAGGGGTGGACCAGTGCCTCGACATCTCACTCACGGTGTTCCGGACCAGTCCCGGATGGAGGCTACGCATTGATGTCAATGAGCGAGACCGCTCGAAGAGAGCCTCATGCCGGTTCGGGTAAGTGATGGGGGCATAGCTGCAAGGTCAAGACAGTTAAAAGTTAGAAAATAAAACAAAACATGTTAAGCACCGAAACTAAGATGGTGAGCTACTTACTGAACTTGCTCGGGGTCCCAACCCAAGAGCGTATCGTCAACAGCCCAAACTCCGAAAGGAGACGGGGAAGGCGGCGAGCTCCGAATGGGCGTAGCCGCCAATGGAGTAGTGGATTGGGCAGATCCACCTTACCCAGATCTCGTCGAAGCTCGCTCGGCTTGGTCAGAATCTTCGTCTCGCAGACCAGAGTATTTGGTCCTCTTGCGACCTTGGGGGTCTTTACCCCCCACTTGAGACCCGTCTCCGCGGTGGAGGCCCCTTTTGGACTGATGGGTAGCTCGCCCAGGCGCGGACCCACCTCACCCTCCTCTTTTTCCACCTCGTGCGACCTCGGTCGCCTTAGTTTTTGCAGGGGCCTTCACTTGCTCCTTCTGAGCCCCGGATCCGCCCGCCTCGCCCCCCTTCTGGGCGAGCTCGGCTTTCATGCTCACGTCCAATGCGAGCAACGAGGGTGGGTGAGTTTATTCGGGCGAGGCGGACCCATCGAAAATCGACGAGCTACCTCTCGATAAGAGTTCGGGATCTCGACGATGGGAAAGGCAACCCTGCTACCGTCTGCAAAAAGGAAAAGAGTTAGCATCTCGGGCGAGCTGCCCCCCCCCAACTGGGCGAGCTAAAAAGAGTTGTTAACCTGGAAGGTTGGGACCTTGGATCGCGAGGTGGTGAGGCAAGGTGAGGAGTCCAGCGAGCCTCAAGCAGTGGTGCTGAGTCAGGTGGGCAATATCCCGATCCTTTTGACTCCTCAGATAGCAGACGGCTCGCACCACGTCAAACTCAAGGGATATCTCGGGCTTCCCGCGGCTCGAGATGTGATGCTTCAAACCTGCAAAAAGGAAAGAATTAGATTAGTAAATATAATTCAACCCACACATACCAAGTAGGCGACCTACTGCTAGCCTCCCCATATTCGTCGGGGGTTGGAATTCGTTATTCTTGCCCGGAGTAGCTCGTCGAAGCTCGCCAGTCTCCGCCCATAAAGAAGAACAAATTCTTCCAATCGCGGACCTTGATTGGGAGGATCCCCAGGAATTTCTCTCCCGGGCGAGCTCGGAGGTAGTAATACCCCAGGCCATCGTTCACCTACCGAGTTACGGCGAGGAGTTCGTTGATCTCGGCGGTAGTTAACTGGTTCTCGTACCCCTCCAACCCAAAGACCGCCAGTGCCGCCAGTAGATTACTCCAGGCGTTAGGAGTGAGATGGGTGATGGCAAGGTTGTTATCGAGCAGGAACCGGCCAATAATTGGATGCAAGGGCAAAGTCAGCCCGGCCTCGAGGGTGTGCACATTATTGGCTGTCACCCCGCCGGAGGTGCATCAGCTCACTCGTCCTTCCTCAGGGCATACAAGAAGACGTTAAGCGGGATCCGATATTTCTCACGAAGATGAGGGAGCTGATACTGGTGGATAACGCTGACGACCTCACTTGCCTTGTAATCGGATTTGTTCGCCGTATCCCGATATTCCCACCCGGGAAGTTCGAAGCTCGCCCCGTGCTGGGCGACATACTCGTCCTAATCAAAGAGGTGGGCAACCTCATTGGGGACCTAGTGCTCGATCAATTGGGGCTCCGGGAAGCCGATTGAACGGAACCATTCGATTGTAACCTCCCCCAGGTCGCCCCCCTCCTCGCCTATGTTGGCGACCTCTTCGCCGGTCTCGGCGACCTCCTCACCGACCTCGATCGGCCCTTCGTTGCCACTGGCAACCCTTTCCTCATGGGCGACCTCCTCGCCTTCCTCCCATACCTCGCGAACAACGGTGCTGGAGGCCCCTTTCTGGAGCAGCTCGCCAGAGTTTGGGCGAGCTATCGAGGTCGCCTCGGAACTGGAGCCGATCATTATTGGGGTCATTTGGGGAATAGTTTTGTTTTCTGTCATGGGATGCTTTCCGGGGTTACAGTTTGAACGAGTCTCACTTGGCGTTTGTGTCGATATAATCTCGGCGAGGCCCGAAGTGTTACGGTACGTGAGTGACCGGAAAAATGGAAGAGCCACGAGGGTACGTCCAAAATTTCCAAGAACTCAAAGAAATCAAAAGAGAAGAAATAGAAAAGGAAGAGGAATGGGTTTTCTACCTTGTGGAACGCCGAAAATCCCGTTGTAAGGAAAGGTGCCATTCGCCGAAAATATGTTCAGAAAATTCGAAAGGGGAAAAGTGAGGAATGAACTCACCCTCCCCTATTTATAAGCGTCGGGGCGAGATGTGATATTCGGAAAGTGCGAGGGCCTTTTTGCAAGGAATTTGAAAGGTTGCCATAATGGACGCGGGAAACCACGCCTGAAAAGGCATGCACGACGCCTGGATTCTCACACCAAGTCGGTCGAGGCAACCGCCATGGTAGAGCTCGCCCTCCAGCTCGGCACTTGCCCGAGTGTAGTTCACCAAGGTTCGAGCCCTCGCCCGTGGAAATAAGTCAGCTCGCCCACACATTTGATTAGTCATGATGCGTGCGAGTTGGGGGGCACATGTTGACAAGGTGAACTAACACAGCAGGCATCAGTATAATTACGAAGGACCCACAGGTAGCAGCTCGCCCAGGCCCCGAAAGCCTGGGACCAGCTTACCAATCGGGCGAAACGAGGAGAGCTTGCGAGGGAGCTCGCCCGCTAGGGGGTGGCTCGCCCGCGAGCACGGATGCCGTGCCGAAACCCATCCCTATACTCCCAGAATGGCACAAGGCAAGGGATCTTGCTAGGCAGCTCGCCGGGCCCAGGAACCCAACCAGCGAGTGTATAGATAGGACATGTACATATAGTAGAAAGGGGCATTGAAAGGGGAGCAGTGTGGGGGAACAAGACGAGGGTAAGGAACCCTCGTCAACACCGGAATCCAAATAGGCTCGTAAGGTGCCGTCTCACACTCGCACACCTATAAATAAGACCTCTTTTGTAACTATTACAGGATGAATTGAGTACAACCCTACTTTTACTTTCTCTCTCTAAGCTCTCATTTCTCTCTTTATATTATATCCAAGAACACGAAACCCTCGATTATTGTTTGATAGGATTAATACGAAACAAACACGGTTAGTAAATTCTATCAACAATGTGCTTGAGACAAATACTTTGGTAATTTTCTGCGATAACACAAGTGCGATCAACATTTCAAAAAATCCGGTACAATACTCACTCACAAGACACATAAGCATTAGACACCATTTTTTAAGAGATCTAGTTGAGAAGGAGATAGTGAAATTAGAGTATATTGTTGATAAGGCGAACTAACACATTCGGCACAAGGTTTCGTAGGTAGCCGAGGTGTACTGCAGCTCGCCCAGGCTCCGAAGGCCTGAGGCCGGTCAGCCGATCAAACCAAGTGAGTGGAGCTCGCATGGGAGCTCGCCCACCAGGGGGCAGCTCGCCCGCGGGTACGGAGGTGGAGCCAAGGCCTATACCTGCAATGCCCAAGGTAGCTCGCCCAAGCCCCGAAGAGGACCTCGCCGAGGTCCGCCGATCTCACAACCATCTGAAATGGCGCAAGGCTATGGAGCTCACCGAGTAGCTCGCCAAGACCGAGAACTCAATCGGCGGGTATATAGATAGGGTATGTATATGTAGTAGAAAGAGGCATTGAAAGGAGAGCAGCGTGAGGGACCAAGATGACGGTAAGGAACCCTCGTCAACACTGGAAGCCATATAGGCTCGTAAGGTGTCATCTCACACCCGCGCACCTATATATAAGACCTCTCATGTAACTATTACGGGGGATGAATACATTTCCTACACTCTACTTTCTCTCTCTAAGCACTCATTTTCTCTCTCCATCTCACCCTCCCAAGAGCACTAAGAACATCAAAACCCTTCGATTATTATTTGGTAGAATTAATCCAACATAACTAGCCACATAATAAACACGATTAGTAAATTCTATCAACAATTTGGCGCTAGAAGGAGGGCCTAGAATCTGAAAAATTAAAAATTTTCAAGAACAAAAGATTAGGGTTTGTTTGAAGATTTGAAGATTTGGAGATGTTCTTGATAAAACTCAAGAACACTTGAAGATACACACACATATTCATTCCTTCGAATGAAAACCCAGATTTCAGAACAAAAATCCAAATTTACGGATTTTTTGAATTCTGCCCGGAAAAAGTTTTCAAACGCGCGCGTGTACACGAATAAACTGAATTTCAGATAATTCGTCTCACGTGAGGCTAGACGAAAACTCAAACGAAACTAACCTGGCCGGAGACTGCGACCTCGGCGAGCTCGGCGACCTACCCCAGTTACCTCGGTGACCTGCTGCAAGTTACCCCCTCTAAAACACAAAAATGGCTAAGGGACAGACCTCCGCAACTTCAGGAAGGTCGAAGGGGGGCGACCGAGACCAGGCCGAGGTGGAGACCTCGCGCCGACCTCCCCAGAAAAACACTGCAGCTCTGCGACCTCCACGAGTTGTAGTGACCCAGGAGGACTTGAGCCCTGCTCTGAGGGACCTGGCCAACAACCCCGACGAGCTCCAGTGCACCATCGCAACCTTGCAGAGGTTGCAGCAGAGGCAACACGACGAGCTCGCCCTAGTGCCTAGGCGAGCTCCAACCGCCGAGGCCAGGGAGCAGACGAGGCCCACTCAGGGCAACCAGACCCGGGGGGAGTACAGCGTCCTCCCCACTGAGCAGGAGGCGAGCTCGGCCCAAGCTCGCCAGTACCGGGAACGAGCCGGCAAAGCCAAGATAGTGGAGGAGGAGCCCGCCCCACACACCGGACGAGCCTCGGCCTACACAGAGGCATCCGGCACACACTAATCATTGAGGAGGGAGGTCCTCCAGGGCAGGCTAGGGCCCAAATGTGGGGACAATGAACGAACGGCAGCCCCAACCACGTCCCACGGGGATTCAGACCTACAACCGCGCAGGTCTGCCCACGACCGATTGAGAAGGCCCGCGACCGACAGGTTGGGTCCCCATGGCGGACGCCAATTCCAGCCCGTCACAGAGAGGTCACCCCAGAGTGAGGCACCTCGGGGGCGTGCGTCCACGAGGCGCACAACCTTCGAACAACCTCCACCGGAGTTGACCCGCGATGATGAGCTGACCTCACTAAAAACGGCCGTCGAGATGCTACAACCCCAAGTAGCTGCCAAGTCTGGCGGACCTGACGCCACCACTCTCCCCGCATCCCCATTGGCACCTGCCATCCTCCGAGCACCGGTCCAGAAAAAAGTCCAATTCCCGGTGATGTCTGCGTATGAGGGCGTGTCCGACCCGAAGGTCCACTTGGCCAAGTATGCATACTTTATGATTTCGGTCGGTGCCACCGACTCCACCCAGTGCCGGAACTTCCCGCTGACCCTAGGGGACCGAGCCCACCGCTGGTTCTCGTCACTCGCCCCGGGGTCAATCTACTCATTTGGCCAACTCTCGCGGTAGTTCTTGGCCCACTTCTCCGGGTTCGGATCCTACCTTACCCAGAAGCACCGACTCGCCAACATCCACCAAGGCGAGGGCGAAATCGACCAGCAGTACCTGGAGAGGTTCGACAAAATACTGCTGGAAGGCGAGCCGGTGAGCGAGGACACTAAGGTCGTCGCAGTAATGGCCGATCTCAGGAAGGGCACCGACCTCTGGAAGGAGATGCACCTCGCATGTCCGAACACTTACACTGAATTCCACCACAAGGCGGGGGTGTTCGTGGCTATGCAGGAGGCACTACTGAAAGAAGTTGGTGCCCCGGAGGAGAAGAAACCCTACGGGAAGAAGTCCGGGGGCACATACAAAGCACCCCGGAACTTGAAGGCCTTTGGCGACAAGGACGAGTTCAAGGAGAAGCTCAACCAGGTCCTCACCGTCTCCGTCGACCACGTCTTTACTGCTGTCAAAGACAAGGCCCTGCTGGGGAACCGAGGCGGATCCGCCAGGACCGCACGAGCTCAACCCTAACAAATACTGTGCCTACCATCAGTCCATCGGCCACTTCACCAGCGAGTGCCGAGACCTCCTCAAACAGCTGTGGAAATTCTACGAGGATGGGAAACTGGCCGAGTTTGTGAAGAAGGCCCCAGCTATGAGGCCCAGGTTTGACAGAAGGGAGGTCTCCGACGATGAAGAGGAGGATGCGGGCCAACGAGGACCTCAGAACAGACGAAGGGTACCTCCCCAGCCTCAACAGAACATGGAGCCAACCCGAGAACTCTTGGTTCTCGAGGGAGAGATTGGAGCTGCCGGAGGTCTCCAGAACGGGGGACCCTTCATGTCCAAAAGAAAGAGGAAAGCCGAGATCCGGGCCGTGAACCAGGTCCAGAAAGGCAGCTCCGGCCCCAGGTTCGTCGCACAGCTTACTGATGAGCTGACATTCTCCTCGGCGGACCTGGAGGGGGCACTGATGCCCCACAACGATTCGTTGGTGATAACCGCCGACATCATGAACGTCCGAGTTCACAGGCTATTTGTGGACACCGGCGCATTCACCAACATCCTTTTCAAATCCACCTTAGATGCCTTAGGTGATTTTGAGTCGTATCTAGAACCTAGCAATGCAAGGATAGTGGGGTTCGGAGAAGCTGTAACCGTCCCCCTAGGTAGTATCAGGTTGAGCGTCCAGCTTGTATCGACTGAGGACCCCAAAATGAGGCTGACTAGGTTAGTAGATTTCCTATTTATCGACCAGTAGTCCTCCTACAACGGGTTCCTCGGCCGCCCCTTTATCAATGAATTCAAAGTGGCGTGTTCGACCTACTACTACTGTTTAAAATTCCCAACTCCAAAAGGTGCCGAAACTATAAAAGGTGACAAGAAAAAGGCCCAAGAGTGTTTACTCCAAATCAAAGATGGCCGGGTCAAAAAGTTGGTAACGCAGGTCCACATCCTCGAAGTGGACGTACAGATTCCAGCGGACGAGCCAAACATCCTAGACGTCATCTCGGTCGAAACTGAGATGATGGAGGTAGGCGATCTGCCAGAAATTGAACAAATCTCAGAGCCTGCACAAGACGCGCAACCTGCGCCAATGGAAGGATTAGAGGAAGCCCAAAACAACCAAGTGTTGGGACATACGCAAGAACAACAACCTGCTCCCATGGAGGTGGTTGATGAAGCCCAAGATGGGGGACCTGCGGGAGGTCAAGAACCAATGCCAATGGACGTTGACCCGACTCCTCAGGTCACCGTACAGTCCCAAGTTGACAAACCACCGGAGGTACTGACAGTTGATGAGCCCACCCAAGCAGAAGGCCAAGCCGATGACCTCGAGCCGCGCATAGGCCATGAACCTGGGCAGATGTCATAAGAAAAGTGGGACGAGTTCATCAGCGACCCGAGATGGAAAGGTCAAAAGAGAAAAGCCACTCCCATGGAAGAATTGACGGCACTCCCGGTGGACCCGGAAAGGGACTTAGAACTTTTCATCGGTTCTGAGTTACTTGAACCGTACCGGTCGAGGATGGAGCTGTTCTTGATGTCCAACCTAGACGTGTTTGCCTGGTCCCATGAAGACATGACGGAAATCCCGTTGGAGCATGCTTGCCACAGACTTAACATAGATCCGACGAGGAGACCCGTACGCCAAAAGTGAAGGAAGTATGGGCCAGACAAGTACGCAGCTCTAACCGTTGAGGTGGGGAAGTTGCTGGACAACAAGCTGATCAAAGAAGCTTTGTGTCCACAGTGGGTCGCGAACCCCATCCTGGTGAAGAAACACAACGGGACGTGGAGGCTCTGCATCGACTTCACGGACCTGAACAAAGCATGCCCGTAGGACAACTTCCCACTACCACACATTGATCAGCTGGTAGATAGCACTGCAGGCCATGAGATAATGACATTCATGGACGCTTTTGCGGGCTATCACCAAATAGCTCTGCACCCAGATGACCAGGAACATAAGGCGTTCTACACCAACAAGAACATGTATTGCTGGGAGAGGATGCCGTTCGGACTCATCAACACCGGAGCAACCTACCAAAGGTTGGTGAATAAAATGTTCGACCAAGACATTGGCAAGTCCATGGAGGTGTACATAGATGACATAGTTGTCATGAGTTTGAGGAAGGAGGATCACCTCGACCACCTCAAACAGACCTTCGACATACTGCGCCACTACAACATGAAGCTGAACCCCAAGAAGACAAGTTTTGGCGTACATTCTGGAAAGTTCCTGGGACACCTAGTTAGCCAACGAGGAATCGAGGTCAATCCGACGCAGGTCCAATGGATAATCGAGATGGGCATGCCCGATTCCGTGCAAAAAATTCAAAGACTGACGGGGTGCATGGCAGCTCTGAACAGGTTCATCTCCAGGTCTGGCGACCGAAATCATCCATTCATCGAGGCAATCAAAGCAAAACCATGAAGGTACAAGGAGGCGGCCAAAGCAAACATGCTGCACCTCAACAAACACTTCGTGTGGACAAGCGACTGTCAATACGCAGATCCTGTCAAAGCCCATACCTGGGGAGAAGTTGTACCTGTACCTAGCTGCGTCGGAGGTGGCCATTAGCTCCGTCTTGGTCCAAGAAGAGGCAAAAACACACCTGCCAGTGTATTATGTAAGCCAAGTCTTACACGAAGCTGAGTTGCGGTATACCCCGACGGAGAAGCTAGCTTATGCACTGGTGATGAGCGTTAGAAAATTGAGGCCCTACTTCTTTGACCACCCGGTAGAGGTGCTGACGACGTTCCCACTACGTCGAATACTACAGCGCCCAAACACCGCCGGACGTCTGCTGAAATGGTCGCTAGAGATCAGCCAATACAGTATAACCTACACACCCCGAACAGCGATCAAGGGACAAGCGCTCGCCGACTTCATCATCGAGCTGACTTTCCCACAAGATCTGATGAGGGGACGTATAGCTCTGTGGCACCTCTACATTGATGGATCGTCAACCAGCGTAGCAGCAGGCGCCGGCATGGTCCTGATCAGCCCAGACAGACAAGTCTTCACCTCCGCAATCCGGTTTGACTTTCGAGCAACCAACAACGAAGAGGAGTACGAAGCTCTGATAGCTGGACTTAGGCTATCATTAGCTGTGGGGGCAACCAACCTTCAAGTTTTCGGAGATTCCCAGCTAATAATATCCCAAGTTCGGGGGGAATATTAGGCAAAAGACTAGCAGATGATGACCTACCAGAAGATAGCCGCGCATCTGATCTCGATGTTTACGCAGGTCTACATCAACCAGATACCGCGGCTAGAAAACACACAAGCAGATGCCCTAGCCTGGCTAGCTACCAGTAATGGCGAGGCCGAATTCATGGAGGTTGTAATCACCACGCTGAAAAACCCCTCAACATCCGACTACAAAATAAATCAGACCTCGAGTGGGGGGCATGAGGACAGTGAAGATGGTGAAGATTGGTGCACTCCAATCCAAAAATTCTTAAAAGATGGAACAACCCCCGTGGATGCCTGAGAAGCTAGCCGGCTAGTAAAGCAAGCTGCAAGATATACGCTGCTGGATAGCCAACTCTACAAACGTGGATTCTCTCTACCCCTACTCAAGTGCCTAACCAAAATATAGGGGTCCGAGGTGATAGAAGAAATCCACGAAGGAATTTGTGGGAGTCACACTGGGGGGAAAGCATTGGCATATAAGACGATCAGGCAGGGATACTATTGGCCCACTCTTCGCAAAGATGTCATTAGCTTCGCACGAAGGTGCCAAAAGTGTCAACTTTTCGCACCTAACATCCACTCCCCAGCCAACCAGCTGAAGTAGGTTTTCAGCCCATGACCTTTCGCGAAATGGGGTATCGACTTGATCGGCCCATTTCCACCTGGTAGAGGCGGTGTAAAGTTTGCTGCTGTAGCAGTAGACTACTACACTAAGTGGGCTGAGGCCGAAGCTCTCACAACAATAACACAGGAGAGGATGGTCGGCTTCATTTGGAAAAACCTGATCTGCCGGTTCGGACTTCCGTAGTCGATCATCACAGACAACGGAAGGCAGTTCGACGGTCAAAAGTTGAGAGATTTCTGCAGTTCATGGAACATCAAGAAGCACTACTCAACTCCTTACCATCCATAATCGAACGGCCAGGTCGAGGCAGTGAACAAAATTCTGAAACACATATTGAAGCTCCGCCTCGAAGAAAGGAAAGGGAGCTGGGCGGACGAACTCCCGGAGGTCCTGTGGTCTTACAGAACTTCCCATAGAGCCAGCACCAGATAGACCCTGTTTGCCCTAGCCTTCGGGACTGAGGCCGTAGTCCCGGTCGAAGTCCAAAAATAAGACTTGGAAGGTGGTAGGATATGACGAAGAAAAGAATGACGAAGCCTTGGCAGTAGAGAAAGATCTGATCGAAGAAACCAGAGCTTCATCGAAAATGAAGAACGCCACCTACAAGCGTAGAGCAGAGAAGTACTACAATTCCCAGGTCCGAGACCGAAAATTCAGGGTCGGAGACCTGGTGCTAAAAAAGAAACTGATGACCCCACCCGATGTGTTCGGGTCAAACTGGGAAGGACCGTTCTGGGTTACCGCAGCCTGGCCAAACGGTACCTATGACCTCGAAGACACAGAAGGTAACGCCTCGTCGTACACCTGGAGTGCGGCCTACCTGAAAAAGTTTTATCAGTAGGCTAGGAATCTGTAATAGACTAGCCGAAGGTTAGCATCAAAAGTGTTGATAGCAATCGGTGTAAATTACGTTGCTATATGAAGTTGGGAAAATTTGTAAAATTAAAACAAACAAAAAAATTTGCCAAGTGTCCGGACCTGCGTAACTCGCCAACTGTGCGAGCTACCCTAGGTCGCCCACTGCTCAAGGGAGCTCGCCAGCCTCAGCTCGCCAAGTGCCCGAGACTTCACAATGCGCAAGGACCAAGGTCCTAAACGTTGTAATCAAAATGCTCGTAGGCAAAGGCCAAAGTGCCCAAGGTAGCGAAGGTGCCCTTCCTAAAGGGTCACCAAACACCAACTGCCTTAAGTTAGAAAAATTCACGAAAAAGATGAAAAACGTCTAAGGCAAGGTTCATGAAACCCAACTGCCCTACGTGGATTAAACGAAGTACAACTCGCTACCCTAGGTGGTTTAAGACGAGCGATTCGCGACCCTAAGTGGTGTAAGATGAAGAATATGTACTATTAAAATAGAGGTACAATTCGTGGTCTCAAGTGACGTAAAATGAACGATTCACTTCTCAAAGTAGAGTAAGACGAACAATTAAGTACTCGAAAGATAAATAAACGAGCTAGGTAAAATTATAACGTAAAGCGCAAAAACGTAAGTGGAAAGTGTTAGACAAAAAATGCTCGATTTCTATTCAAAAGATACTTAAGAAATTTTCAAGTAAAAAATACTTGAAAAAATCCTAAGTATGAGTAGTGTTGCTGGCCACAAAGGCCGACCAGCTAGTCATCTGTGAATTGCAAAAAGCTCCTTCTAGGCGAGTTGCACATGCCTGACGAGCTACAACTACTTGGACAAAAAATCAAAAGCTACAAATCGGAGCTCCTTCTGGGCGAGCTCCACGGCCCGGCGGACTACTGAGAAAACAGAGAGCTAATCTAAGAGTCGGGAGCAACGGGGGCAGCAGGCACCTCGACAGAGACCTCAGCAGGGGCGACCTGGCTAATTGGAATGGCGAGCTCGGAGAGTGTGGTGATGTTGCCAGGGAGCCTGCTGGTGTCGAACTCACTGGTGTCCAACGTGGCGTCCCCCACAGCTTCCTGAAGTTGCTCAACAGTAAGAGGAGTCCACCCCTCCTCGTTGGCAACCTCCTCCTCATTGACAGCCACCTCCCCTTCGCCGACATTCAGTTCCGACATGGAGACGGTCTTGATGACTTGGAAGCGTGCCGGCATGAAGTCAAGGGGAATGCCGAGCTCAGGGAGGTCGCCAATGTCCAGCTCGGTGCCATCAGGAAAGGGCACTCGGTCCAAGCACGCTTTGAAGTCACCCACCACGGCTTCGACTTCATCATCCTTTTGAGCTCGGGCCCACCACAGAGTCCTCAGGACTTCGGCTTAGCATTGCACGAAGCCTTTGTCCGAGGCCTCAGCCCGCACAGCGACCAAGTCCGCCGAGGTGGAAGCACTGTGGCGAAGCTCGGCGACCTCATTTATGTTGGCCGAGAGATCATCCTTCAGTTTTGAGCATTCCTGGTCAGTGCTCCTCACCAGGCCGCGCTGGAGCTCCAGCTCTCTCTTGGTCAAATTGTGCTGGCCGACCTCGCGGGCGAGCTACTCAGCGAGCTCCTCCTCCTTGGCCTTGATTTTGGCCTCAGCTTCCCGTTCCAGCCCGGCGAGCTTGCACTGGAGGTCTTCGAGCTGCTGCAGGGCATTCTGCTCGGCAGCTAAGGATGCCTCGGCCTTCTCCTAGGCGAGCTTCGCCTACTTCTTAGCCTTGTCAGAGGCGTCTGCCAAGGCGAGCACCCGTTTGTTCTTTTCAGCTCGACCTGCCTCCAGCTCGGCAGCCCGCTCCAGGGCCTTCTGATTGGCGAGCAGTAAACCACTCGCATAATGGACCGAGAGAAGGAGGTTCTCAGTTAAGGTCTGCCCGTTGATGGTCGCCACTTGGGGAGCGGTCCAATGCCTTGGCATCTCACTCACAGTATTCCGGACCAGGCCCGGATGGAGGCTACGCATCGACGTCAAGGAGCAAGATCGCTCGAAGGCGTGGAGAGCCTCGTGACGGTTAGGGAAGGCGATGGGGGTATAGCTGCGAGGTCAAAATAGTTGGACGTTAGAAAAATAAAAACAAGAACAACGTAAGTAGAGACTAAAGCGGTGAGCTACTCACTGAACACGCACGGGGTCCCTGCCTAGGAGAGTATCGTCGTTAGCCCGAACCCCAAAGGGAGATGGGGAAGGCGGCGAGCTCTGGATAGGTGCGACATCGATCGGAGCGGTTGATTGGATGGATCCACCCTGCCCTGACCTCGCTGAAGTTCGGTCGACCTGGTCCGAGTCCTCATCATGCAGCCCAGTATACTTGGTCCTCTTACGTCTCTGAGGATCCTCGTTGCCGACCTGGGACCCATCACCTCGGTGGAGATCCCTTTTGGATTAATGGGTAGTTCACCCGGGCGTGGCCCCACCTCGCCCTCCTCCTTTGCCACCTCGCGTGACCTCAGCTGCCTTGGTTTTCATGGGGGCTTTAGATTGCTCCTTCTGGGCCCCCGACCCTCCTGCCTCGCCTGTCTTCAAGGCGAGCTCCGCCTTTTTGCTCGCATCCAATGCGAGTATCGAGGGTGGGGCGAGCCTATTAGGGCGAGGTGGGCCCATGTCAAAGTGGCGTTTGAGGGTGTGGTAGGCCTCGGGGATCTCGGCGATAGGGAAGGCGACGAAACTACCACCTGCGAAAGTCAGAACAACCAAGTTAGTATCTCGGGCGAGCTACCCCCCTCGCTTTACGAGCGAGCTCTGGAGAGTTGTAAACCTGGGAGCTCGGGACCTTGAATGTCGAGGTGGTGTCGCAGGGTGAGGAGCCCGGCAAGTCTCAGACAGTGATGCTTGCACAGGTGGGCGATCTCCCTATCCTTCTCGCGTCTCAAACAACAAATAGCCTGCACCACGTCGAACTCAACCGACACCTTAGGCTTGCCCCGGATGGACTTGTGACGCTTAGGAACTGCAAAAAGAAGGAAAATTAGATTAGTAAATCTAATTCAACCCACGCACACCGAAATAGGAGACCTACTGCTGGCTTCCCCGTATCCCTCCGGAGTGGGAATACGGCCACCTCGCCCGTTGTATGTGCTAGAAGCTCGCCAGTCTCCGCCTATGAAGAAGAATTGCTCCTTCCAGTCGCGGACTTTGTTCGGCAGGACCCCGATAAATTTCTCTCTCGGGCGAGCTTTCAAGTAATAGTATCCTGCGCCATCCTTCGCCTGCTTGGTCACAGCGAAGAGCTCACCCAGATCCGCCGAGGTCGCCCTATTCTCATAGCCCTCCAGTCCGAGGACAGATAGGGCGGCGAGGAGGTTACTCCTTGCGTTCGGAGTAAGCTGGGTGATAGCCAAATTATTGTCGATGAGGAATTGACCAATAATCGGGTGCAATGGCAATGTGAGCCCGGCCCTAAGGACATCAACATAGAGGGCAGTCAACCCCTCAGGAGGCGCGTCGGCCCGCTCGTTCTTCACTGGGGCATACAAAAAGATATCGAGCGGGATGCGATACTTCCTGCGTATGAGGGAAAGGTCACACTCGTCGATGAGGCTCACCACCTCGCCAGCCTTGTAATCAGACGGGGCGACCTCCTCTAGGTTGGCAGGGAGTACTCGGTCCGGGCAAGGGAAGCTCGCCGCGTGCTGGGTGACGTATTCGTCCCAGTTGAAGGAATGAACAAACTCGACGAGGACCTGATACTCGACCAACTGAGGCTCCGGGAAACCAATGAAGCGGAACCACTCGAGTGTAACTTCTTCCAGGTCGCCTCCTTCCTCGCCTTCGTTGGTGACCTCCTCGCTGACCTCGGCAACATTCTCGCCAGCCTCAACGGGCTCTTCGTTGCCACTGGCAACCCTTTCCTCGAGGGCAACCTCGTCACCTTCCTCCCATACCTTGCGATACATGGTACTGGAAGCCCCTTCCTCCGAGTCAGGGAGTACCTCGCCGAGTAGCTCGCCAGAGACCTGGCGAGCTACCGAGGTCGCCTCGGAACTGGAACCAATTTCCACGTAAGAAATCGGAGGAGGGAGCTTGTTCTCAATCATCGGCTGCTTCCCGGGGTTACGACTAGAGGGGGTCCCGCTGGATTCGTGAGTCGACATGGCCTCGACAAGGTTCGGAAAATGTCCAAATGGTCTAAAGATCCAGTCACCGGAGTCACGGTACGGTGTTGGTTGGGGGAGTCCAAGAGTCACCGGAAATGCCCAGAATTTTCGGAAACTCAAAAGAAATGGAAAAGGAAAGGAAGGGGGTTTTCTACCTTGAAGAATGTCGGAAGTCTCGTCGATTGTGGGGAGTCGATCGCCGAAAATGTGCTTTGGAAACTCGGAAGTGGAAAAGTGAGAAATGAACTCACCTTCCCCTATTTATAAGTGTCGGGGCGAGGTGCGATTTTCAGAAAGTACGAGGGCCTTGTTGCAAAGAATTTGAAAGTTTGCCATAATGAGTGCGGGAAACCACGCCTAAAAAGGCGTGCACGACACCTGGATTCCCACAGCATTTCGGCTGAGGTAACAGCCATGGCGGAGCTCGCCCGAGTGCAGTTCTCCAAGGTTTGAGTCCCCGTCCGTGGAGATAAAC
The DNA here is from genome assembly GCA_026898435.1 of Prunella vulgaris. Classification (NCBI taxonomy): domain Eukaryota; kingdom Viridiplantae; phylum Streptophyta; class Magnoliopsida; order Lamiales; family Lamiaceae; genus Prunella; species Prunella vulgaris. The sequence continues at coordinate 1,624,277 of JAPKLY010000053.1, read as the reverse complement.
CAGCTCGCCCACACATTTGACGAGTCATGATGCGTGCGAGCTGGGGGGCAAATGTTGATAAGGCGAACTAACACATTCGGCACAAGGCTTCGTAGATTGCCGAGGTTGACTGCAGCTCGCCCAGGTTCCGAAGGCCTGAGGCCGGTCAGCCTATCAAACCAAGTGAGTGGAGCTCACGTGGGAGCTCGCCCACCAGGGGGCAGCTCGCCCGCGGGTACAGAGGTGGAGCCAAGGCCCATACCTGCATTGCCCAAGGTAGCTCACCCAAGCCCCGAAGAGGACCTTGCCGAGGTCCACCGATCGCACAGCCATCAGAAATGGTGCAAGGCTATGGAGCTCGCCGGGTAGCTCTCCAAGCCCGAGAACTCAACCGGCGGGTATATAGATAGGGTATGTACATGTAGTAGAAAGAGGCATTGAAAGGAGAGCAGCGTGAGGGACCAAGACGAGGGTAAGGAACACTCGTCAACACCGGAAGCCATATAGGCTCGTAAGGTACCGTCTCACACCCGTGCACCTATATATAAGACCTCTCATGTAACTATTACGGGGGATGAATACATTTCCTACACTCTACTTTCTCTCTCTAAGCACTCATTTTCTCTCTCTATCTCACCCTCCCAAGAGCACTAAGAACATCAAAATCCTTCGATTATTGTTTGGTAGAATTAATCCGACATAACTAGCCACATAATAAACACGATTAGTAAATTCTATCAACATATATATCCACTGAAAAACAGATAGCTGACATTTTCACAAAAGCACTAGACTTTGAGAGGTTTTCTTCACTTAGAAAATCTCTTGGACTCTGCATTCCTTGAAAATCTGTGTGTGACGTTGCTCTGAGTGTTACTACACTTGAAGCAACATTACTGTATTTTTATCATTTTATTTCGTAATTGAGTAGTTCTGTAACTTATATTGTTTTTGCTAACCATATTCTGACGTGATATGATCTCAAAGGTTTCGTACTGGACATACACAACAAAAGCACAAGTTCTAAAAAAATCAAAGGTCTAAACATGCTGAGTAACTAGGCACACGGGACAGACAATCACGATGTGTTCTTTTCAAAAGGCTGTTTAGTTTCAAAAAGGAAAAGAAGAACACTCTTGAATGATCGCTGAGTAACTAGGCACACGGGGCTGACAACCACGATGTGTTCTTTTCAAAAGGTTATTAAATTCTTGAGAATAAAAAGTGCATAAAAAATGTGTATGTGTGCCTACATTATAAACCGTAATTGATCTAAGTCTCAGAATATTTTTAGCATTTACATAATGAGTTACTTAATTATTTTAATTATGATAATAGTGTGATAATTATATGGTATTATTTTTTTAATTAATTAATTTAATGTGTCGGTTATTTTTTTTATTCCAACAACTACCTCATTTTCACCCCACTTTCTACGCTAATACATCATGGGTAGTTATTTAGATAATGGTTGATATTTTTCTCTTAATTAAAACTGTTCCTAATCTTCGAAATTCTCTTATAAATTGAAGTTCTTAATTATGTGTTAAAATTGTGATTATTGTGCCGTTACCTTCGTCTCTTGTGTTCGTGCAATTAAAAAACTGTTTTTATCAAAAGTTGCTTTTTGGTCTCACACATATCAATGAAGCATAAAAAGCCATCTATTTCATCTTCCTCACACAAACTCTCACATCAAACCACTGAAACACCTAAATCCCCTGAAACCGAAAACCCTCTCATCACTCTCGCTACTATGGCCGAAAATGTGACTAAGGATACTGCTCCCAATGTCTCTACCGATGCCACTGCACCAACATCTGCACCTCCGGTTGCATCTACTATGGCATCATCAGCGACACAGGTTGTACAGACACCACTGCCTATTCAAGTTCTTCTTCTATCAGGTACATCTGATACTCAATGTGAAACCCTAGCTTCTCAATTAGATGATGTTCCTGTCTATAGAATGGAAGAAAATGTTGAAACCCCTGCTGCTAGTATTGTTCATACAAGCCTTAATATTCCTGTTGATAATGAAAATGTTGAACCTAGCTCAGAAAATGTGTCTACAATCCCTGTACAAGTCCTATTTCACAATCACCCACTCACACTTCATCACATATATCATCCCCATCCTTATCACCACATGTGCCCATACTATCAAAAGTCACAAAAACCACTGGAAAAAGAAAAATTGCACCAACCCGTAGATCAAGTAGGAACTTGAAAAAGACAAGTTTTGGTGATTCAAGCTCAAGGAAGAAAGACAATACTTCTATTGTCATTTCTGATACTGAAGAAGAGGCTGCTGATATCCCTGCTCCAATGGAGGTTGATGAACTTACCATTTCTGAGGATAATGTGACTATTGCTGAGATGTGCAAAGGACTGAAGAAAATGAGAAAATTCAAAGCTGCTGCTCCCAGTGTTGCCACCTCTGAGGCAACACCTACTGCTATTCCAGAATAGGGTGATCCAGAACCTGATCACAGCTCTTCATCATCCTCTGTTGAAGAAACTGATGATGACCCTGATGCTGAAGAAACTGGTGAACAGGATGAAGATGATGAACATGCTAGTGAATCTGATGAAGAAGCCAATGATGATTAAGATGCTGATGACCAAGAACAATCTGATGGTGATGGTGAAGAGATTTCTGAAACTGGAAGTGAGGAATCTGATTATGATGTGGAGAACTATGGCACTGATAACTTCTACTTTGTTGACTCCAAGAGCCTAACAAGAAGTTTGCCAAGAAGGATGTGATACATGAGAGGAGGATGAACAACAAAGACCTTGAAGCATTCAATCTGATTCCCTTCTTTGAGGAAAGGAGGCTGCTGAATACACTGAGGTACTCTAGTTCTTTTTGTAGTACATGGATTTGTGAATTCTATGCCCATATATGTTCTACAATGATGAAGAGTACTAGTCCAAAGTTTGGTAGAGTGTTCTTTAGAGGATCCATTTATGACATATCTCCTGCTGCAATTAATGATTTTCTTGGAACTGTTAATGCTAACAATGTTGTTGAGGAGACTAATATGGATGAGATTACTTGTTCTATCACTGGTGAAATTCTGATCAAGTGGCCCAAGAAGTTGTTCACTGCAAATTTGACTAGCTTGCATTCAATTCTTCACAAGTTGTGTGTGTACAACTGGATGCCTTCCTCCAATACCACAAGAGTCACTACTGAACATGCTTGCCTGATCTACAAAATTGCTAAGAATCTGCCCTTCAATCTTGGCGAGATTATCTATGTAAACATGGTTGGGTTCGGTGGAAAAGTGTCCAAGATTGGAAAGCTGCCATATCCTGCCTTGATTCATGGGCTTTTGATGAATCAAGGAGCTGCTAGGACTGATGGAGATCACTTAACCACTAAGCCAATTCTTGGAATTGCTAAGGTTCTGCTAGAAGGTAATCGTGTGATTGATCTACCATACAACCCTCCTGCAGCTGCATCTGCCTCTGTCCTTGCTACTGATGAACCGAATGTTGCCCTTACGATTGGCAACACTCCTGCTCACACTGCATCTACTTCCACAGCTGGTGAGGTAGTATCTGTTATTGTTCATCGCAGGTACATTGAGAACAGGCTGCTGCTCTTTCCAAGCAAGTCACACAGCTCAGACTCCAAGCCACTTCTCTTAACAGGCAGGCTGATATCCTTGAAGAAAGGAGCACCTTTTGGAAATCCCTCCTATCCACATCCACAGGGGGAGAAGTACCAACTGATGCGCTAACAAATGAACCTGCTGCTGTTGAAAGCTCTGGATCTGGCAATGTTGTGATTGAGGATATAACCGATGAGGTTAATGATGCTGCTGCTGCTGGTAATGACTGATGTTGCCATCCCTAAGGCAACACCTGCAGATCCTATCAGTGCTAATGTTGATGCTACTCAAGCTGCTACTTAGGGGGAGTTCTTAATGTTAGGGAGAGATTGCTGCTGCTGGAGTTTTCTACTCTACTCTGATCATAATTCTGATCCCACTAACATTACTAACTATTTGAAGTTGATGTAACTTGAATACTGCTTGTTTTTATATTACCTTAACTCTGATATTGTTCCTTGTTTTGGTATTGAACTGATAGCACTTAGGATGTCTTTTCCCATTGATACTCATGAAGAATTTTTGTTGTGCATTTATCATACTCTATTTAGATGTGCACCAAGTTCTTATCTATAAATTACACAGCTTCAAACTAGCATTTGTTGTGCCTTTGTCATAAACTGATTTTGTGTGCATCAGGTTAAGTGTTTGCGGATAGGTGTGATTGGGAGAGATTGAAGATGTGAGTGTTGAGACCAGTGTTATCACATCTGGAATCACACCCATCCTCCAGGACATTCTCCAGGATATTTGTTCTAACGACTAACTTTTTAGTGTTGTTCAAATTGCCTTTGCTATCATTTCAGGTCAACATCCTTCAGGAAACATATTCCAGTGATCAACTGCTTAGTGTTGTCTCGATGGTTGTCCTTGGTGCTGTCCCTGGTCAACGACGGTCAACGACAATTATTCCCATGACCCAGAATATTCTTGATGCACCTGGAAGGATCTGGAACGTGGTGGAAGGACCTGGAATCAGAGAACCGAGAGTTAAAGAAAAGAAGTTACATGGAAGTTACCTCAACTCCTACAAAAGTGGATCTCAACTTCTCTCCATGATTTCCACTTCATTGATGGACGAATCATCATTCCAATTCTATAAATAGATGTGGAATACGTCCAGCAACCAAGAGAGAGAGCCCTCACTGCATACTGAAGCATAGCGCATTTATAGGAACCTATTTTTACGGTTTTAGTGTAGTGATTTCACATGTGTTGTTACACTCTGTACAACACTTGTGTATATTATTATCCCATACGTTTTACTGAGCTGTTCACAGGTAGTGGAAGTTTGTGTTTGAAGTAGGCTTAGACTTAACAATCTAGGTTTGCCATTTGGGAACTTGTTTGGATATTTTATCCGATTTTATGTTTGAGATTTGGAAGGAATGTTTCCAAGTCTCGAATTTGTTTTTGTAATCACTTTTTCCAAGTTAGTGATATTTCAGCCTTGAGGCCGCCACAAACTAATTTTAGTTTGTGGAAAGATTGAGTTAATCATTGTGTACAAAGTCTTCCGCTGTTTACTTATTCTCTCTACATTATTCTGAACACATTAAGTATTGTCTTGAGTGTCGCCACACTTTGAACAACACTTCAACTCAACGGTACCACAGCACCTTCACAAGCTATATAGTCCCCTGCCTCTACTGGTTAAAATGCAAACTGCCCCTCAGTTACATGGTCTGAATAGTGATAGTTGTTCTCATATGCAGATGTTACCTACATTAAGAAATGACCTCCAACTCTTAATATGTTTAGGTTGAAACAATATCAACTATGAAATTTTGAAGTTTTATCCATAACCACAAACCATCAGAAATCCCTTACCATTTAGCGACGTTCATTTTAACAGTAAAATGAAAATTCTTTTTTCCAATAATTTCATTCAACTAAATTAACAAAAGATTCCAACCAAGTAGAACCCACATTGGCCAACATAAAATAAATAAATAAATAAAAAAGTCTTATGCAGAAAGGGGGAAAAAGTACCCAAGAAAAAGACCCACACACCTATTTCCTGAAGCCTATTCTTGTCGAATTTTGAAACAACAGCCCGCGAAGAAGACCCACGCACATGTTCCTGAAGCTCATTCTTACCAGATTTTGAAGAAGAAACTTCAGATCTAGGAACATATTTTTTTAGTTTGTCACCACACCTGCCGATCTGAAGGGGATCCGTTGAAAGTTCATCACCACTCAAGCCGATCTAAAGGGGATCCGCCCGTGAAGGTCGATTGATGTGTCGGTGGTCACGTCTACCTTCGTGAAGCCTATCGCATCTGTGTCGCGTCCTCGTTCACATTCATGGGTCTACTATTTCATTCACTGTTTGTGGATCCTTCGCGTCGCCACCGTTTTCCCAGTGCCGAAGTTGAAGCATCGTTGCGCGCCACCACTCACGAAGGGAGGCCATCCGTCACCCCATGACGTGCTCGCAAAGGCAGGCTATCCATCACTGCCTGAATCCTTCACCTTGGTTGCCGATTTGTTGTTGTTGGCCACCTACGTCCTGCAATTATCAGATAGTGAGAAGGGAGAAGAAGGAGAGGTGGAGAGGAGAGAAAATTTTGAAATGACAGATAGTGAAAAATGGAAAGATAAATTATGCAGATTAATTTAAAGGTGAAGAGTGTACCGTGTCAAATTAATTCAAATTAAAGGTGATGGGATATGTCACTATTTAGGTCTGAAAAATGCAGATTTTTCTGATATGGCAGGGGGTTAAATTTTTCCCTTTTTTGTAATTGGAATGCTCATATTTGAAACTTTAAATAGTTCCTTCTCTGTAAATATGGTTGTATAATAGCACCTGGTTGTAATAAATTCTAAAATTATCTACTCGTTGAAAATATGCATATTTTTTAAAAATAGATAATTTTGTCTTTTAAATTAAATATATCTAACATTATTATTATTATCATGACATGTATTTCTGTAAGGTTGTAGAAATAAAAGTTATACCCTGTTTGTCCCATAATTATTCATACATTTTTCTTCTATTCGTCCCAAAATTATTTTCATACCCAATAAATGAAAACTACCACTTTAATTTTATTTTCACAATATTTACATATTTATACAAAATATCATTATTTTTATATTCGTTCCAACTAATTTTATAATTTTAATAATATAACTTTACACATCATCTAATTTTCCTTAAAAATTGTGCACTTGTTGAGGTAAAAATGCCTCTGAGACGGAGGGAGTATCACCTTATGTTGATAGGTGAACTAAAGCGAGTTTATTAGGGAGAGTTAACATAATTAAAAGCTTAAGGCTTAATAGCTCGCCTAGTAGCTCGCCCCAGGTTGCCAAAGCCACATCATTATCCATTGACCAGTCAACACAACGGAGAGAGAAAGCTTTCTAAGAGCTCTCCCAGAGTAGGAGACAAGAGGTCACCCCTCACTACAAGCATTAGACCACGGAATAGCACAAGACAAAGAAGGTCGCCCTACTTGGAGCAGGGAGCAGTAGCCCGATTGTTAGAAAAATTGTGAGAGATTGAAGGTGTTCTTGAAGAAAAGTTGAAGAACTCACTTGAAGACTTGAAGGTTTACACAAGAAACTGACCAATTTCCAGAAATTATAAACAAACCCAGAAAGGAAAGCTCTAAATGCATGTGTGTTTGTGATTAAACCAAATTCTGGAAAAATCATTTACACACAAGGCTAGAAAGAGCTTTACCTACATTACCTCTGCTAGAAACGATTAAAGACGAACTACCTACTACTGAGACATGTCGCGAGAAAACACCCATACATCGTCCACAACTAGGAGGTGGAAGGGACCAGGGTCCCGAAGGAATCACGTTGACGGAGAGTCCTCCCGCCAGTGAGCTCCTGGGCGAGCTACTGGCCAGAGACGGGCCCCGACCACCCTACAAGACGGGCTGGACCCGGTGGTCCAGTCCATCCTACAGAATCTGGACGAGCTAGAGCGAACTATTGCTCTACTCTAGGAGGTCCATAGGCAACAACAGCTCGCTGACCAACATCCAACTACCCAACCTACTCCTACCAACACAGCCCAGGATCGAGAAACGAGGCACACACACTCTTCTCAACCAAGGGATGGGATGGGCGAGCTCCGGGATGAGCAGGAAGCGAGCAGCGCAAGAGCTTGCGACCAGCAGGTCACATGGAAGACAAGGATGAGTGACAAGCTCGGCTCACAAGATGGGTGAACTAAGAATCAGGCTGAGGGCTCCACAACTAATCAGCCCCAGGGTAATCTCCGTGATAGGTTGGGAAGAAGATACGACGAGACAACACAAGAGTCTATGCCAGCACTGCTATTCCCGATAGGGAGAGAAGACTCAGACCTACACCCTCGTAGGTCCGCACATGATAGATTGCGGTGACCAGCCTCAAACAAGCTAGTTCCAAATGGTGCTCAGCAGTTCCGCCAAGTCATAACTGGACCACCCCAGAGCAAGGGACTGCGGGATCATACACACACGAGGCATACGACCCTTGAACAACCTCCACATGAGGCGGTACACAATAACGACCTGGCCACACTGAAAAAGGTCATTGAAGAGCTCCAAATGCAGGTGGCCGCTAAGAGTGATGGAGCAGGCATGAATACACTCCAGATATCACCTCTGGCGTCTGTAATACTCAAAGTGCCGGCACATAAGAAGATCCAGTTCCCGGCAATGGCCGTACGAGAGAGAGTCTGATCCAAAAGTGCATGTATCCAAGTATTTAGACTTTATGATCTCCATGGGAGCAACTGACGCCACACAGTGCAGGAATTTCCCGCTGACCCTTGGAGGTAGAGCTCACAGATGGTTCTCATCACTAGCTCCGGGGTCGATTCAGTCCTTTGGGCAACTAACACGGGAGTTCCTATCATGCTTCTCGGGTTACGGGTCGTACCTCTCCCAAAAGCATAGACTAGGTCCTACTAGAAAGCGAGCCCGTAAGCGGGGACACCAAAATTATGGCGGTCATGGCCGGTTTAAAAAAGGGAACAGACCTATGGAAGGAAATGCACTTGTCTTATTCAACAACCTATGCAGAATTCAGACATAAGACATGTGTATACGTCGCTATGCAGGAAGCTCTCCAAAAGGAGATAGGGGGAGATGCAGAGGAGAAGAAGACCGGGGGCAAGAAAGCTAGGGGCACGTACAAAGCTCCAAGGAATCTGAAATCCTTCGGAGATGGTGCCGAGTTCAAAGAAAAGTTAAACCAAGTGTTGATAGTGTCTGTTGATCAAGTGTTTACAGCGGTCAAGGACATGGTTATGTTGAATGAGCCGAGAAAGATCAAACAGGATCGTAGCAAGCTCAATCTAAATAAATATTGTGTGTACCACCAGAGCATCGGACACTTCACCAGCAAGTGTTGAGACTTGTTGAAATAACTTTGGAAATTCTATGAGGATGGCAAGCTGGCCGAGTTTGTCAAAAAAGCCCCAGTTAAGAGACAAAGGCAGGAAAGAAGGGAGGACTCTGACTAAGATGACGAAGAGGAGGACGAAGATCGCCGTCCAAGATAAAAAAAGATGAAGAACTCCTGCTCCTCCCGCATAGCAAGAGCCAAACAGGGAGATCCTAGTCCTCGAAGAACAAACTGAGCCAGCTGGCGGAATAACAGATGGAAGACCGCCAGCATCAAAGAGACAAAGAAAGGCAAACCTGTGAGTTGTCCATCAAGTCCAAGAAGGGGGTTCAAGCTCTAAGCCCAACTCCAAACCTACCGCAGAGCTGACCTTCTCTCAAGCAGGCCTGGATGGAATTCTCACTATGCACAATGACTCTTTGGTGATAAACGCCAACATCATGAATACAAAAGTCTACCACCTGCTCGTGGATACCGGTGCTTACACCAAAATACTGTTCAAAAGTACCCTAGATCTGCTAGGAGATTATGAGTCGAATATAGAAGATTGTAATCATAGGATAGTGGGGTTTGGAGAAGCTGTAAGCGTCCCCGTAGGTATGATTAGGCTGTCGGTAGAACTTGTATCGGTCGAGGACACAGAAAAGAGGCTCACTAGATTTATTATATTTCCTAGTTGTAGATCAGCAGTCATCTTACAACAGGTTCCTCGGCCGCCCTTTTATATCTGAATTCAAAGCAGACTATTCAACCTACTACTACTGTCTCAAATTTCCAACTCCAAAGGGCACCGACACTATAAAAGGCGATCAGAAAAAAGTTAGAGAGTATTTATTGCAAATTAAAAAACCCGTTACGCAGGTACTTGTGTACGAAGAAGAAATACAACACTCACTTGATGAGCCAAACATCCTCGACGTTATCTCAGTTGAGACTGAGTTAATGGAGGTGGACAACAAGCTGGAAGAGCCGGAGATCACCCAAGTCAATCAAGGTGTCCCCCAACAGCCGGTGCCCATGGAAATAGATGGTAGTCAGCAAGATGATGTACCTACCAGCTCAGCTGCGCAAGAACCTATGGAGGTCCGCGAACCTGCTCTCAGTGAAGTAAGGAGCGAAGATCTTGAACCCCGAGTGGGTTACGAGCCTATGCAGGAGGAGGATAAGACGAGCTGTGAAGGATTCACCTCAAACCCGAGGTGGAAGAACAAGAACAGGCGAGCTACCCCGGTGGAAGAGCTCAGAGCTATCCAGGTAGATCCCAGTAAACGTGACTTAGAACTTTTTATGGGTTCTGAGTTACAGGAGCCTTACAGAAGTAAGATGGAGGAATTCCTCAAATCCAACCTAGACGTGTTTTCCTGGTTTCATGAAGACATGATGGGAATCCCGCTCGAGCATGCCAGCCATTGATTGAATATCGATCCTACGAGAAGGCCTGTCCGACAAAAGTGAAAGAAGTACGGACTAGACAAGTACGAAGCCCTGACCACAGAGGTGAAGAAATTGCTAGACAACAAGCTCATCCAGGAGGCACTCTGTCCACAGTGGGTAGCTAACCCAGTACTGGTGAAGAAACTGAATGGGACGTGGCGACTCTGCATAGACTTTACAGACCTCAACTCAGCCTACCCGAAGGACAACTTCCCACTGCCGCACATTGACCAGCTGGTAGATAACACTGTAGGACAGTAGCTAATGACATTTATGGATTCTTTTGCAGGTTATCAACAGATAGTAATGCACCCAGATGACCAAGAACACACGGTGTTTTACACAAACAAGAATATGTACTGCTGGAGTAGGATGTCGTTTGGACTAATCAATGCCGGAGCTATATGTCAAAGGTTGGTCAACAAAATGTTTGATCAACACATCGGAGATACGATGGAGGTGTACGCAGATGACATCGTAGTCAAAAGCTTGAAGAAGCAGGATCACTTGGACCACCTCAAGTAAGCATTTAACATAATGCAAACCTATGATATGAAGATGAACCCCAAGAAGAGTAGCTTCGGAGTCCATTCGGGGAAGTTCCTGGGTCACCTAGTGAGTCAAAGAGGGATCGAGGTCAACCCTTCCCAAGTAAATTGCATAATGGAGATGAAACCACCAGATTCGATAAAGAAAGTTCAAAGACTTACGGGATGCCTGGCAGCCCTGAACTGATTCATTTCCAGGTCTGACGACAAAAATCGACCTTTCTTTTAGGCGATAAAGCTCAAGAAGAAGGAAGACTTCCAATGGACAAGCACCTGCCAAAAGGCGTTCGAAGAAATCAAAGAATACCTTAGCAATCCACAAGTCCTATCAAAGCCAGTACCTGGAGAGAAGTTATATCTATAACTGGCGGCGTCGGAAGTGGCCATTAGCTCGGTGCTAGTACGAGCAGAAGGAAAACACACTTACCAGTGTACTACGTAAGCCAAGCATTGCACGAAGTGGAGCTGCGCTACTCGCCTACGGAGAAGTTGGCTTACGCACTGGTAATGAGTGTTAGAAAATTGCGGCCCTACTTCTTCGATAATCAGATAGAAGTGTTGACAACATTCCGGTTGAGGCAAATACTACATCGATCGCATACTGCTGGATGCTTACTTAAATGGTCACTAGAGGTCAGCCAATTTGGAATAACTTACGCACCCCGAACAACGATCAAGGGACAAGCACTCGCCGACTTCATCGTCGAGCTCACTTTCCCACAAGATCTGACTAGGGGACGTATCATCCCATGGCACCTCTATGTGGATGGATCATCAACTAGCACAACAGCAGGGGCCGGTGTAGTGCTGATAAGCCCAGACAAACAAGTCTTCACTTCAACGATCAGATTTGATTTCAGAGCCATGAACAACGAAGCTGAATACGAAGCACTGATAACGGGACTTAGGTTATCATTTGCTGTGGGGGCAATCAAACTGCAAATTTTTGGAGATTCCCAGCTAATAACATCCCAAGTCTGGGAAGATATGAAGCTGAAGACCAACAGATGGCACTATATAAAAAAAATTGTAGCACACCTCATTTCACTATTTGAACAAGTCTACATCGAGTAGATCATAAGGTTAGAAAACACGCAAGCTGATGCACTAGCCCGACTAGCTACGAGCAGCGAAGAAGCGGAACTAGCAGAAGTCGTAATAACGAATCTACAAGAACCCTCAACGTTTGATTACAAAGTAAATCAAACTTTGAGTGCGGGGCAAGAAGGAGACGATGACTGTCGAGCTCCAATTAAAAATACTTGGAGGATGGATCACTTCCAGAAGATGTTTGGGTAGCTAGTCGGCTAGTAAAGCAGGCAGCCAGATATACACTCGTAAATGGCCAACTGTACAAACGAGGATTCTCTCTACCCCTACTCAAATGCTTAATTGAAAAACAGGGGTTAGAGGTGTTAGAAGAAATTCATCAAGGGATCTGTGGGAATCACGCTGGGGGGCAAGCTTTAGCATACAAGACAATCAGGCAGTGGTATTATTGACCCACTCTATTGTTTGCGAAAATCGTGTATGCTTCACGCAAGTGTACGTGGACGTTGTATATTCGGCAAGTTGAACAAGTAATAAAAACGTCAAACTCAGGGAAACGATGCGATGTAGAGCAAGTAGTGTTGTACAACGTCCACGTACATTTGCGTGAAAGCTACACGATTTTGACAAACAGTCATCCAAAAATTTTATATCTTGTATTTATTCATTAAAATTTTTATTTAACTTATTTTATTGTTTGTCTTAATAAAGAACTGCAATTACTCATCGGATCGAAGATTTTCAAAATTTAGAGTTTTCGATTCGACTTTTGGCGACAAACGTCTAAATTTCTAATTTATAAATGGATGATTTACATATAGGTTCAAGAAAGTCACTATATTTACAAATAGGTTCAAAATATTTGCACAGAAGCACATTTTTTTTCTGCACAGCACCTATTTTGTAAATATAGTGACTTTTTTGAACCTATATGTAAGTCACCCTTTATAAATCTTTTAAACTTACAGTTCTTAAAAATCCCATTTAGGATCAAATTTTATTCATTAATTTATTTAAATTTGTTTCGCAATTAAGGTGCTAGGAGTGTTTCCGGTTTTGTTTTTTGGACCAACCGTTAAATCATCCTTTTAAAAATATAATGTCCTTAAAGAAATCAATAAATTAAAATACATATACATATAGCATAATATTTATTATTAGTAGAAAAACCTAATTTGGTTCGGGGTATTACAAAAACTACTTTTTAAGTATATTTAATAAAATTGTTTTAAACAGCTATCTAAGCTCCACTTAGAGAGCAATTTTCAATTACTGTCTAAGGTATAAAGCTTAGACAGTGGTTCAAAATCGTTGCCCAAGGTAATTTTTTTAAATATTTAGTGTGATACTGCTCTCCAAAAAAGACTTTGGAGAGCTGTTATTAAAAGGGCTCTCCAAATAGAGCTCTCCAAGTGATAATTTATAGTAGGGACTACATGAATCAATATATCTAAATTTAAGGAATGATGATGAAATTAAAATATAAACATAGATTCTTTTAGTAACACACATTTTATCCTTACAATAATATGCATTTGCCCATTTAGTAACTTAAATTATGGAGCAAATGTGTGTTACTATTAGAATAAATGTTTGTTAACAACTCTCATCATATAAAATATTATTCTTTTTATAAATATTCATTTATTTCTATAGAATAAATATTTGTTATATAATATAAAAACTAAATTATTTGTTAATATAAGAATAAATATTTTAAAACTAATTTAACTAGGATTAGTTACAAAATACATACCCTTACAATATACTATTTGCAAAAAAGAATACCAAAAAATTCATATTACAAAACAGGCCAAAAATGGGCCCCACACCTAAAGAAAAGGTCTAGACATTGCTAACTTTTCATTTTTTTATTGTTTTTTTAATTTGAATATTTTACTCCATTTATTTTATTATTATTATTATTAATTTTTTAAGATTCTATATTCTTTTTTATTGACTTAAATTTTTTAATTCACTACTTATATGCATATATGCAGTTTTTTTTATTTTGCCTATATGTAGTTTTCTGCATACATACAGTTTTTTTATTCTAAATAACACTAATATATTTATGCATATCACATAAACAACTGCATATAAAGAAAAATTTTGAATACAATAAAAAGAATCCAAAAATTTTACATCAATAATAAATTTTTTTACAGTACTAACAAAAATAATAAAATAATACATATATCCTCAACTGTACAGTTTTGGATCGGACTTCAACATACATCTATTTCCCATAGCAAAAAATTTCAAAAAATGAAAACATATCCTGTTGCCCCTCATCTAAAAAAGAAGAAAATCTATCAGAGAGAGAGAGAGAGAGAAAAAGAGAGTTAGATCAGGGCATCGGCCATAGCAGCTTCAAAGTGTGAGGTGTTTGCCAAAATCGAGAGTTTTCACGCAACTGTACGTGGACGTTGTTGTCGTGACAAGTTAACCAAGTAATAAAATATCGAACACAGGGAAATTATGCAATATCAAGCAAGCATTGAATGTTTACAAAGGTTAATAGCTAGGAAAACAAGAAAATGGTCTTGGTTTCTATGTACTATTCAACAAAGATTAGTAAAATCTAACTATCCTCTTAGAAAGATGAGCAAGTGTGAGATGTGTGTGCATTGGAGTAATCCTACTATATATGGTTCACCTAGTATCCTATCCATCCTAGCATGCAAAAGGTCTCTTGATGTCTTAATCAAGCTATAACTCTAACAAGTGTCTAAATCTCTCTAACAACACAAGCTAAAGGGCTCTATCAAGTGTCTAGATCTCTCTAACAACACTCAATACTCCATTTGAGAGGTCTTAACTCCTAAGAAATTCTCATTGACATAAGAGCATTAATACAAACACTTGGCATGAACAAAATTCAATCAAGAACTTCTATGAATTAACTCAATTCTCATGTGTTGCTAACCTACATAGGCTCTAGACATCCAATTTATTACACCAAGCATTCAAACAAATCATCAAATTAGAGAATTAATCCATCAAGATCACTCATGCATAGGATTAATAGAACACTAAACTACAACATAGTATTCATACACCAATGCAACTAGAGATTAGTCCATGGCTAATTAGGAATCCAAAACAACAATTAAGAATGTAAACATCATTATTAAGCACTAAAACAAGAGAATTAAATGGAAACTTACTAAATGTAGGAGAAATTGAATACAATCCACAAACCTTGAAATGCTAACTTCTAATCTGGAACTTGAAATGCAAAAAGTAGAAATGTAGATAACGACGAGACTAATCTAAACAAAGGGATTAACTATCCAATGGTTGGATCAAAAGTAATTGTAGTAAGAAGTATGAAAATTAACTAAGAACCCACTAAGTAACTTCATAATCTCTCTTTAAGACTACCTAATGATCTAAGACTAATTGGTGATGCTTTGGAAAACTTATCCTTGAGGTATTTATAGTGCTCACAATGCTTAGTCCAAATTGCCCCTCATTAAACCCGTGAAAAGACGAAGTTGCCCTTAATTTGCTCAAAATCTGAAGGCGCGCTCGGGCAGCCTCTTGCAGCCGCTCGGACAGCTTGGTCGAGCATCCCCCAGCACATGGTCGAGCGCCATGAATTTGGCCTTCCAGAGTATTTTCACTCGACCACCCGTTGACGAGCGCTCAGACACAGTTCAGTTAACGCTCGGTCAATGGGTATCTTCAGTGTCGGATTTTGACCTTTTATTTTTGATCTCATGGCTCGTCCAAGCTTCCTAGGGTCTTCATTTGAGTATTTTAAACTTCTTCATGTCCTCGGATTACATCATCTAATCCCCTATAGTCGTGAATTCCTCATTTTTGCTCGTTTTCACCTATAAAACACACTTTCTTGCCAACAATGACACGACCACACTTACTCATACCAACTAAACACAAATTTAAATAAAATACAACCTGAAAATCGGCTATAATTCTTTTTTTTTCTATTTCGACAGCATAACACTATATAAAACTCGACGACCTGTTCACATCCCAACAACCTGTTTATATTCACAAAACCAATTTCAACCATACAAGCAAACTACGTCACCTCCAAAACCATACAACAGAATACATAATTTTACAATATGATACATTATAAGTTTAAAACAAACATAATATACTACAACGGAAGCAAAATAAGTCACGGTCCTGCCCGCTGGTAGTTATCTATGTACACCACAACTAAAAAAGCCTGCAAAAGAGCCGCAACTACCCCAGTTTCATCACCAGGTCACATATCATCAGGATTACCTACAATGCATAAACTAAATGAAATTTATAAATACCAGTAAGTAGAAATTAAGCATGATGATGCGATTATTTTAAAAACCTCCCCATGCACTCACTTTTGAAATCACCAATTTATTTATGAAGACTCTCCAGGGCCCTATCTAGACACATTGTTATACACCGGCACGAGCACACAGCTCCAATATACACATAATAAACTGGACCATCACGGTTCGGATCTCACATACCCCCCCATGTCCACCAAGAAGTCATCCCACCACGCCAACCCATATAGTGAATCCAAGGATCTACCCTCCAGCGACCAGCAAGGTCCATCACCAAACATGACCCTCTGTCCGCGCAGGAAGTCCCCCTAGGGAAACACTCAAATCATAATCAAATAAGGCGTCGGCCCACACTAGGTAGCCTACACTAAGTTCCCACACTGGGTTTCCCTAGGTTGCTTCTTCCCAGGTCGCCCCTTACCGTCCTCGGTGTATAATCAGTGGCCACTTTCAGAAAATCAATTAATTTTCAATGCATGATATGCATGATGTGCAATCAATGACATTTAACAACATTAAAATATTGTTGAACTCACAGATTCAACTTGTATTAATTATGGAGCTCACAGACTCCTTCAACATCACATGTAGAGCTCACAGGCTCATTCCAATCGCATAGAACTCATAAGCTCATTCAACATAACATATAGAGCTCACAAGCTCATTCAAAATAATATATAGAGCTCACAGGCTCATTCCACATCAAATTGAGCATATAAGCCCATTTCCACATATTCACAGAACATAATTCACGTATTACAATCCATTCAAAATCACATGTTATCACTCAAACATAAATAATTCATAAAATAATATGTTTATGCATCGTAGTTGCAAATGAATTTCTACTTACCTGAAATCCAATAAAACGACGGTAATATAAGTCTCTAAAGCACCCTAGCACCTTCCTGTATCGTATCTAATAATAATTAATTACAAATATTATTCCAATCTACTAAATAATTAATTCTATTCAAACATTCGTCTAATTAATAAAAACACTACTAAATCTTATGTACAAGTATTACCTGAATTAGTCTTATATCGAAACGGAATCAAATTACTCTTTTTTTTTATTTCTTCACGTCGCAACCCGCGACTCTGCTTCCAGTTCTTCCTCAACTTTCTTTCTAATGTGAAATGAAAGGTGTTTGGGGTGTTTGGGGATTAAAACCCCTTTCCACCGTCATTACCTTATACCTATTATAATATTATAACAACAACTAACTATACTATTATTATTACTAGATTTTTGTCCGTGCGATGCACGAGTCTGTTGAAATTTCTTTCTTAGTTTGTGAAATTTTATCGATTGTCGGTAAATACTTGATAGAAAATGAGATTTAGATATTTTTATGCCCCCTTATATTTGATATTATTATGTTTGGTCCTCCTTTTTATAAAATTTGTTAGATAATTTAAATAAATGAATTGATTAAATATTTTTCTACAACTTTTGATTTTTGGATGAGGTAATTTTTTATGATACATAGTTTAGACTTGGTCAATATCTAGTGTTTGATTCTTGTTAAAAGCTCATTGACCTCATTCACAAATAGTTAAAGTTAAGAATCTGTCCATGAATTTGTAAAATATATTTTTAAAAATAAATAATTAAATTGATTTATCATTTTTCTACAAGTTTAAACTTTTAAATATGGCAAAATTTTCTTTCAAACTCCTTATATGGATGACATTTTGAATTGCTGATATAATTTTTCTGTACAGAACACAATTTTTTATAACTTCTTCCAAAGCATCTTCATAAATACATAAATGTCTTTGCATAAAATATTTTGTGTTTGCATCCTGCATAAATTCTTTTGTATCTAGTTCTCTCCTTCTGTTGATGCAAATGTTGGCATGACCATCGATCTTTCAAAATGTAAGTAGGAATATAGTGTAATCATATCTTGATGAAGTTTTTATATTTATCCCTCCATATTTATATGTATATGTACTTGAAAGATAAATCTATAAATCTTCCAAGTACTATAATTTTTGTCTAATATTTTGTAGGTTTTGTCAATATCTCATATAGCATGTTAGCATTAAAATACACTTCAGTTTTTAACGATGTTTCTTCTCTCCAGGATGAAAGAATCAACTTTTCTTCCTTACGGTAAATAATATGATCAATTACTAATCACTGAAGAAAAATTTTTCGAGCACGTGGATAACTATTAAAGGGGGAAATTAGCCCAAAGCATTAGCACATTGGTAGCTATATAGACATTATTTGCTTAAATCTCAGCTTCAATTCCAAGCTCAAAGTTATCTAGCTCTGCGCGGCTTGCTCTATTTTGTTGATATTGTCCTTTATTTCCCCCTTATATCAATAATCTATAGAGTTCTACTATAAGTATTGAAATACATATTAGTATAAATTGCTTCAATTAAGAAATACACACACATAAATAGTATACATTGATATATAAAAGGTCAAAGAATTGATTTGCACCTTTTCAGATAGTGCACTGGGGGGCCTTGTGCTCTCTTTGATATGTTTGATAATTTGTGTGCTCTTGGTTAACAACTTTGCTTTTTCCAGATAAATATTGTTTCTACAACAACAATATTTTCCCTCTTATATCTATACCTTAGAAGTTTGAATTTCTATTGTTGTCAATGTTGCTTCAGTAACTAATCTTTTGGATATGAGCATTGCTATTGTATATTAGTAAGTTATTTGATTAACCTTTGACAATATCTTCTATTGTGCTACCAACCTCATTTCTCTCTTAAGACATTTCTAAACAATATAGGAAACAAACTTTTGATGGATAACTCACTCTCGTACAACTCATATCACATGGATAACAGTAGCATCAAGACTATCTGGGATAGCTCACTCGCTCTTGGTGTCAACATCTGCATTATATTTGCATGTAATAGTCACCCAAATCTTATAGCCTTTTTTTTTGTCAGAAAAAAATAATTTTATTCCAAAAAAAAAGGCATAAGAAATGTCTACATAAAAAAATAGAATACAAATCAATTTAACAGTATAGTTGGAGAATTGAACCAAAGAATTACAATGAATAATATTTTTCACTTGATCGCTTCTTCAAAAGTCATCCAAAATACTTTTGTTCCTTGCTTTCCAACGAACCCACACCACACATTTCCGGATCACAATTGCAACCTCCATACTTTTTTTTATATATAGGAGCCCATGATATGACTAAAGTGATCAAGGATACTACCTTGCAATGCTATTGAAATCTGTAGCAGCTACTTGTAATGGCACGATCTTACTCTACGCCAGATACAATTTCTTTGGGCTGCTTTTATCTCTCAAGTTCTCCAGACGTTTTTTTCTCTGGAGCTCATAAGCCGACCTCGTTGTATATTTTTCTTCCGAACAAAATTTCCATATCCAATAATCTTCTTCATGCTCTTTTAGCCTTCACATGCTCAAAGTATGCAGAGAATCATCAAAAGAATTACTTTCACGATAAAAAATCTACCTTCTCCGTTTTCACTCCCCTCCCTGCCATTCCCCATCGATTTAATATTCTCTTCCCTATTTTGACATTGAATAAATCTTGAAAATCTACTTTGACGAACCTCAAAAGAACCTATAGATTTGAATTGAAAACTATAACCTCAAAAGAACCTACAAATTTGTTTGGAAAATAATTTAAGAAAAAGTTCATGTTCAAATCAGTATTGGTGGTGAGAGGCAGTGAAATTAACAAACTATCTCGTGGAAGAATGTCATCTTCCAAAACAAAATTCTTACTTGTGATTGTAATTTCTTTTTTGTATACTTTGAAATTAATATTGCCTAATGCCATCATATTATTATTGTTATCCTCAATTCTAAATTCACATGGTAATTCTAAGTTGGATTTTTTTATTATTAAACTTTTTAACCAATAATATCGTTAATTTTTTTTGTTTAAGAATAGTGTAGATTAGCAGTCACAGAACTTCAATCGTATGAAAAATAAAAAAAATCAATTTTGAGCATTCCTTTTTTTTTTGTATAAGTAAAAAATTAATTTTAGAAGCACTCTCAAGTTTCTCTTTTGGATTCTAATGCCTATCCTCTCTCTTTTTTGCCTTCACACTGTATTTCTTACCAATAACATTTTTTTTACCTCTATGTTGTATGTTACTCAAAGTAACCTTAATATAAGCAATTTTTCTACCAAAAAAGATGTGCAAAATTAGAATATTTCTCATAATATAAATTCCAAATTTTACTAGCCACGTTGTAAATGTGCTAGTAAAACTGCTGTAAAGATTATGAGTTGTAAATGTGCTAGTAAAACTGCTGTAAAGATTATTTACTCATAAGTTCTTACTGAGACGCTCCTATTTTTTAATGCTTCACCTAATAATATTTTATTAAATAGTTGATATGCAGTTAAAATATTGAATTAAAAAAAATTATCCTGCATTATTTTTTAAAAATATTAAATAATATTTCAGAGTACCCCCATAATGCATGCATAGTTAGTTTCATAGTTTTCATTAGGTTTTTGTTTACTTCTTCATAGACCCACCGAGTATCAAATTGAGTTTTAGAAATTGAAAAATGATCTAGATTTTAACACATTCAATAAAAAAAAATTAATGTTTTGAAATTTGCATGCATATAACTATTAAGAAGAAAATAGCTCATGGAGCAGTATCTCATTTGCTATATCAAAATATGTGGATTTTAAATACCTAAATGTTGAATTATATTATTTTAATTATTACTTATTGTGTTTTCAAAGAAATATTCAGCCTATCTATAATCTTGCAAATCAGATGAACAATATAAGCATAAGCTCTAATATATTACTCCCAATATTTTACAAGATTCAAACGGTTGTTTAGTATTTAGCAATTAAACTATAACAGATCTTTGAAATCAAATATCTTGAATTTGGGTTCTTTGTCATCAACAGAATAAAGTTGACCGAAGAGTATTTTAATAATAATCAGGTGTTTAACCCAATCAGTTAATAAACATGACAATTTTTTTTATTTTTTTATCCTTGTCATCAATTTGGCTTCTTCTTTATAAGGAATTTGAGGGTTTGGCAAGGAAGAAATGGTTAAGCAACAGTTTTTTGTAGCACATATGTCGGGGGTAAGCTTCTCCAGTGTGGCGACCATCAATCAGATAAAATCCTAAATTCTTCAATCTTGAGTTCATATTCAAACTACGTGTGAAATATTTTTGGGCAGGACGGGATGAATAATTGTTTAAAAAAATTCTCCTGCTTTGAATGAAGTAGTACTTATTCAAGTAATTTTTGTTCAATCAGCTCTTTTGTTTTCTTCAACCAACAATACAATTAAGAAAATATAAAAAAAAAAAGAGTGAGATAAAATAAGCTATAGATTTAGATAGATATAAATTCAACATTAAATTATTCTTTTCCTGAAAAATAATAGTTGTGGGTTGCAGTTCTAAACCAAGCATCATAACACTTCTTTTTATTTGCATCTTAATAGTGGAGTGAATTAATTAGCGGTCCAATAATTTAATTAATATATTAAATAATGTTTAATATATTTTATCAAGATACAGGTAATGTCTAGGTACAATCTCAGAGAATGCAAAAATTCAAAATTTAATTTGATATATTGTATCTTGGATAACTAAATTCTGCAAACTACAGTAACATCCAAGTGCAGCCTCAAATATACTGAGAAAATAAATTGAGTTTTATCATCCTGTGTAAGATACTCAAACGTTGACATGATATCAATCTTGAGATGATCCGTTTCTGCGGTGACAACAACCATCAAATAATTTTTTTCTCTATTATGCATGAAAAAATGACCATATTAATCAGGCTCTAATCTAGTGTTCTTTCATATCTTAGTTGATGCCGTCATGATAGATAATGATAAAGTCTCCATCGCTAATTTTTATTGTAATTATTTTTCATCCGTTGTCACCTACTTTCATAATAATACAACTTCCTAAATGTACCTTAATACGTATACAAATTATAAACATAATGTGCATAAATGATTAGCAGCAATAACAAACGCTGAGAATCTGAATTTTAATCTAACATGGGTTTGATGATCGCTGTTGGGAGAAATCCTAGCAGTCCCTGCCTTGGAGGCGAGCTGCGCTCAAGTCCACTCGTTCGCTCGATTAAAGGCATAGTTGCGTGCCGCCCGTGGCGCTGAAGCTAGATATTGGGTTTAAAGGAATTGATTGTACTACTCATACCAACAAGGTGCATCTTCTTTTCTGGTGCCCATTGTGAAAGAACTCTAAAGTTAAGTGTGCTTGGCTTGGAGCAATTTCATGATGGGTGACCCCCTGGGAAGTTCTCAGGGTGCGTGTGAGTGAGGACATAAGCACGCTAGAAAAGACCTGTGTTGGTTTGCGAGGATAGTACATCAGTTCTACTCAGCGCAACCGATCCAACAATTGGTATCAGAGCACAGGTCACGGGTTCGAGTCCCCCATAGCGCAAATAGTGGTATGTTTGGCTTCAAGTCAGGCTACTGCTAGGGGGGGGATTGTTGGGAGAAATCCTAGCAGTCCCTGCCTTGGAGGCGAGCTGCGCTCAAGTCCACTCGTTCGCTCGATTAAAGGCATAGTTGCGTGCCGCCCGTGGCGCTGAAGCTAGATATTGGGTTTAAAGGAATTGATTGTACTACTCATACCAACAAGGTGCATCTTCTTTTCTGGTGCCCATTGTGAAAGAACTCTAAAGTTAAGTGTGCTTGGCTTGGAGCAATTTCATGATGGGTGACCCCCTGGGAAGTTCTCAGGGTGCGTGCGAGTGAGGACATAAGCACGCTAGAAAAGACCTGTGTTGGTTTGCGAGGATAGTACATCAGTTCTACTCAGCGCAACCGATCCAACAATCGCCCATCAAATTCTTAGCCACATCGATGCTAAGAAATCCTCTGTTAATGATCTCTTGTAGATTAGCTTTTTGAAACAAAAACAATTTCAATTGTTGCTAAATTCCAATTATGCATTCTCATATGTGATCTGAAATGATTCACATCACATCCATGTAAGTTATTTCCCTAGGTGGAATCAGAGACCAGTGGCCACTGAAATATGCACACATGCACTCATGTCAATTAAGTATCAGTTTATATTTGACAATTATCCAATGTAAAGTTAATATTTGCTTGGACCCTAGCATCGTAGACTTATATTCTGTAATTATAACTGTTTCAGGTTATTCTTCTAGTATGCAGATTATCCTGAGGATTTGGACCCAAGAAATGACCCTGAGATTCTCGTCTTAGTACCCATAGCCTAGAATAATGTCATTTTTTTAGCAGGATGACATAGTTAATCCTAAAAGTGAACAAATATGGCAACTTAATATTGCATTACTTAATGTTCTAATCTACAGAATGAATATCTTTGACCTTCTTGATGGCTGCATTTGGTTGGAAGATTTAGATTTGAGAGGATGCTTAGTATTAGGTTGATTTCAAATCCAAAATATTGATGCAAAAAGTAGTCCAAAATCAGAACTCAATGGTTAGAAATTCATTGTAACATGAAATTATTAACAGGATTCCCAATCTACCATTCATAACTCGTAAGTGACCTAACACAACCTAAGAGACTCATCCAATATTTGTAAAATCAATATTTCAAACTACATCACATACTATCCAACTCAGTCAATTAAATAGCTGAATCAGAGTCTAATATGAGACTATCAGTTCTATTGAAGTTGGTAGAGAAGACTTACCAAAACTGAAGCCATAAGTAGCCAGTAAGGCTTTATTGACAATAATGATCTCAACTGAAGTGACTAACATTAAATATCCATGCAGTTGCATCCCCTGCAGCCTTCCTCTCAACTTCGCTTGATGGTGCCATTTTTGTTTAACTGTCCATGGGGTGAAGATATTATCCAGCTAGGACAAATGGCTATAGTATCGTGAACGCATCCCGTTCAAGATTTTCACTCTCAACCTTCCTGCACAGACAAAATGAAATAAGAAACGCCCGAAGCAGTTCATTTGCTACATTAACAATCACAACAGTCTCATAAAAGCATCTCTACATAACAATCAAACAGACACTACTATTATTTTAGCGATTTAGATCGGAATCTTTCTGCCATAGAAAAAAAATTGATATTTCTCCGAATCGGGGACAGAAAAAACCACTTGATCGCACTGTTATGAACCTGTATCTACATAAAGGAAAAATGGAAAAACTAAAACCCCAATAAAGTTGTAAAAATTCATCATCCCAGACTAAATCCACCAATTTTAGTGGGGTATAATTTCTTTGATCTAAAAATCTGAAACCCCCAAATTTGGCAAGATCACATTCAATTTCCTAACCCCCAAGTCAGTTACTCACCAAGTGTCTAATCAAATAACTGGGAATCACCAAAACGGCAAACCTAACTTAGAATCGATCCGCAATTCAAATTCACGTTACCGAAAAAACCAACTACACATACATCGATCACACAAAGAAGCATAGAGAACGTGAC
The DNA here is from genome assembly GCA_026898435.1 of Prunella vulgaris. Lineage (NCBI taxonomy): Eukaryota > Viridiplantae > Streptophyta > Magnoliopsida > Lamiales > Lamiaceae > Prunella > Prunella vulgaris. The sequence continues at coordinate 1,599,528 of JAPKLY010000053.1, read as the reverse complement.
TTTTGCAGAGCGTATAACAAAACTAAAGGGAATTTTGGTGTGATCTTCCAGTTGTCTCCAAATCTTCAAACACACTGTCGAGTTGATTATAAAGTCAGCTAAAACATGCTTGTATGTGATTTGTATATGCATACGCATACATTATAATATAGATGATTCTCAAAATGGAACACAAAGAAAAAATCCAAAATTATCAAGCTATTGCACCATATACATCTATAACCCAACCAAATTATTGTCATCTTCGTGTTAGATTTCAAAGATCTTACTCTCTATAGTTTCGAACGACGTCGAACCCAATATGATATACAATTATGTTCCACAAAACTGAAATGTTAAAAGATCTGACAATTATAAAAAACTCAAACCAATGACTTTGTAATTATTAATTTAATGCTCCGATAAAATTACAAATCATCAAACTCCAATAATTTCCCAATACTTATCACACACATTAAGGATCATCTATAAATCATCCTCCAACTAATAATAAATAGCTGAGAAGAGTAAAATAACAACTCTCCTGCTGCACATGTTCTTCAACGACAGCAGCTAGACATGTCCATAAACTTGAGCATCTGAGAAACATAATCACAAGATAAATGCAGTAATAGAATTAGGGCTAGAGATATTATCTTTCTAGGGCAGGATGACAGGGAATACTAATATGAGAACTGTGTATAACGTTCAGTGTGATTCTCTTACTTTAGCATCAATAATTGCCTTACACAATCAAAATCACATATACGAAATCATGCTACTGATATAAGATAAAGATATGATGGATGAGAAAAATAGAACAAAAAGAAGAAATAATCACTACTTACAATGACAGCAGCGAGACATGTCCATAAACTTGAGCATCTAAGAAATATAATCACAAGATAAATGCAGTAATTGAATTAGGGCTAGAGATATTACCTTTCTAGGGCAGGGAATACTAATATGAGAATTGCACTAACAAATCAGAAACTGAGAGATGAGGATTAAGAGGTATAAGAAAGACAAAAAGCTAAGAACGAAATAATATAGATAAAAAATGAAAGTTTATTGGAGAGGAGGAGACATGCTTCTTCCCCTTCCCTGTTTCAGGAAAAGAAACTGCTGCGACTCCAAACGTTAACCATGGAAAACAGAGAAGAAACTGCTACGACTCCTAACGTCAACCATGGAAAATGTGGGCGTCTCAAATTTACACGTCCAGGGGACTGTGTGTATGAAGGTGGCTTCAATCATCGACGATTCGAATGCGAACAGCAGCATTTGAAGAATGCATCCGCCTATCTATTGATCTATTATCTATACGTTAGGAATGTAAAAAGACAAGAGTTATAGTCTTTGAAATATATGATCTAGCTGGACGACACATGTCACTTGGAGAATGTATTAAAAATTGACACATGGCGACTTGTGGTGAGAGCACTTCTCCTTTTATAATATAAGATTATTATTATTATTACTATTATGCTAGATGTATATTAGCATAACTTATTACATACTATTATATATCTACATATATATTTATTTAATTATTTTATAAACCTTATATTCTATTTATACTACAACTAATTCTCAAATAATCTACACTTAACTTATACCACTAATACTCAAATAATTAGCACAACCTCACAAGTACCATATGAGTACTATAAAATATACTCAAATAGAAAATCTCATGATAATAAATTAAAGTTCACATAACACATAAAATATATTGAAGCAATTATAAATTAACACATAAATAATTTAAATGCACTCAAAGCATGAAATATTTTTAAGCAATTAGCATATAAATAAATAAAATGCATGCAACACATGAAGTATATTGGCCAATGAGTAGTGAGAAACTCGGGTATCACATCCTCCCCTCCTTATAAAAATTTCGTCCTCGAAATTTCACTTACCTGAAGAGTTCTGGATACTTGGATTTCATCTTATCTTCTCTTTCCCAAGTGGCTTCTTCTACTGACTGATTTCTCCATAATACTTTGACTAATGAAATTTCTTTATTTCTGAGTTGTTTCACTTCACGCAAAAGAATCTCTACTAGAACTTCTTCATAACTCAGATCTGGTTTCAATTATGTAGGTTCACTTTTCAGAACATGTGATGGGTTCGCAATATACTTCCTCAATGCAGACACATGGAACACATTATGTATTTGGGACATAGATGCAAGCAAATCAAGTCTGTAAGCAACTTCGTCAATTCTCTCTGTGATAGAAAATGGACCAACATATCTTGGACTAAGCTTTCCTTTCTTTCCGAATCGCATTATCCCTTTTATTGGAGAAACTTTCAGAAATACCTGATCACCCACTTCAAACTCTAGTTTTCTTCTTCTCTGATCAGCATAACTCTTTTGTCGACTCTGAGCGACTTTCATTCATTCTCAAATTTGTACTACTGTTTCACTCATTTCTCGAATCAAATCTGGACCCAGAAGTTTTCGTTCTCCGACTTCATCCCAATGTACTGGAGATCGACATTTTCTGCCATAAAGTGCTTCATATGGAGCCATTCCGATAGTAGATTGATAGCTGTTATTTTAAGAAAACTCAATCAGAGGCAGAAATTTACTCCACTGACCTTGAAAATCTAACACACAAGCTCTGAGCATGTCTTCCAGAATTTGTATTGTTCTCTCTGATTGTCCATCTGTCTGTGGATAATACGCAGTGCTGAAAGATAATTAAGTCCCTAACGCTTTGTGCAAGCTCTTCCAGAAGTTAGATAAAAATCTGGAATCTCTGTCTGAAACAATAGTGAGAGGTACACCGTGAAGTCTGACAATCTCTTGTATATATATTTAAGCGTAACGGTCCATAGAGTATGTGGTACAAATCGGTAGGAAATGAGCAGATTTAGTCAATCGGTCCACAATCACCCAAACTGCATTATAGCCTTTAACTGTCTTGGGAAATCCTGTGACAAAGTCCATTGTGATATTCTCCCACTTCCACTCCGGAATAAGCAAAGATTGTAGAGTTCCTGCTGGTCTCTGATGTTCTGCTTTAATCCTCTGACATGTCAAACATTGTTCTACATATCGGGCAATGTCTCTTTTCATACCTGGCCACCAGTAGTGCAATTTCAAATCTCTGTACATTTTAGTAGCTCCAGGATGTACATAATAGGGTATCAAATGTGCTTCGGTCATCACATCTTCACGAGTCTTATCAACATCAGGTACATATACCGATAAAAAAAAATATCAGGTACATACAATCGGTTTCTATATCAGAGTACACCATTATCTGTCAACTGGAAATCATAGGGTTCACCTGAAGTAAGGTCTTTCTTCACTTTAGCAAAGTATTCATCACTCTGTTGTCCTGTGTGAATTCGGTCCTGCAAAGTTGGTCTAAGCGTTAAGGCCGCAAGTTTTGCCGTCATAAGTTCAGGTTCAATAAGTTCTATGTTCATTCTCTACAAGTCAAGGAGTTCAGGTTTCTGAATCAAAGTTATAGCTGCCACTTTCTCTGCTGATTTTTTACTCAGTGCATCTGCCACTACGTTAGCTTTGTCGGGATGGTAATTAACAACACAGTCGTAGCCTTTCACAAGTTCTAACCAACTTCGCTGTCTCATGTTCAGTTCTTTCTGAGTGAATAAGTACTTCAAACTCTTGTGATCAGTATAGATCTCACAATGTTCGCCGTATAAGTAATGTCTCCAAATTTTGAGTGCAAACACTACTGCTGCCAACTCCAAGTCATGGGTAGGGTAATTCTTTTCATACTCTTTCAATTGTCGAGAAGCATAGGCTATTACTTTATCGTTCTGCATCAGTACACACCCGAGTCAATTCTTCGATGCATCACTATAAACTTTGAAACCTCCAGTTCCAGTTGGAATTGCTAAGATAGGGGCTGATGTCAATCGTTTCTTCTGTTCTTGAAAACTTTGTTCACATGCCTCTGTCCACTTGTAAGCCACGTTCTTTCGAGTCAATTGTGTCAAAGGAGAAGCAATCTTGGAAAATCCCTCTACAAATCGATGATAATACCCTGCTAATTCGAGAAAACTGCACACCTCTGATGGATTTGTAGGCTGTGGCCAGTTATTAATAAGTTCAACTTTGCTTGGGTCAACTGAAATTCCTGCTCCAGATATCACGTGTCCCAAAAATACAACTCGATCTAACCAGAATTCACATTTCTTGAACTTCGCAAATAATTGTTTCTCTTTCAGAACCTCCAGCACACTCCTCAAATGCACTTCGTGGTCTTCTTTGGTCTTGGAATAGATCAAAATATCATCGATAAATACAATCACAAATCTGTCCAGGAAGTCTTTAAATACCCGATTCATCAAGTCCATGAACGCTGCTGGAGCATTTGTCAATCCAAATGGCATTACAAGGAACTCATAATGTCTGTATCTCGTACTGAATGCGGTTTTAGGAATGTCCTCTGCTTTTATCTTCAACTGATGGTACCCAGATCGCAAGTCAATCTTCGAACAGATGGTTGCATCTTAAAGCTGATCAAACAAATCATCAATCCGAGGTAAAGGATATTTGTTCTTGATTGTGATTTTGTTCTGTTCCTGATAATCTATACACATTCTCAATGTACCATCTTTCTTCCGGACAAATAGAACTGGTGCACCCCAAGGTGAGAAACTAGGACGAATGAAACCTTTGTCTAATAGTTCTTGCAATTGTATTTTCAGCTCTTTCAATTCTGCAGGTGCCATACGATACGGTGATTTAGAAATAGGTGACACTCCTGGTTGTAATTCAATCACAAATTCAATTTCACGATCTGGTGGCAGTCCCGGTAAATCATCTGGAAATACTCCAGGATATTCTTGTACCACTGGTACATCACTAACATTTGAACACTGTTTCCTCTCAATGTTCATCACGTTTACTAAATAACCCTCACAACCACTTTCCAGTAATCTCTGTGCTTTAACAGCTGATATTGTAGGAAATCTGAAGTGTTTCTTCATTCCGACAAAAGAAAATGATTCTTCTCCCTCTGGCTGAAACGTAATACTCTTTTTCTGACAATCGATGGTAGCACCATATTTCGATAACCAATCCATACCCAATATAACATCATAATCATTCATGTCCAGAACAATCAAATCAGCATATAGTTCTCTGCCTTCTATGGGAATAATACATCCTCGTAAAATTTGATTGGTTTGTTTCAAATCACCGGAATGAATCATCACATCAAATTTAGCTTCGGATAGGTTAGGTGTTCGACCCAGTTTTCTCACATACTCAGTGGATGCAAATGAATGTGTAGCTCCAGAATCAAATAACACATAAGTTGAAGTACCAAGAATAGAGAGCTTACCGGTGACAACTGGATTGTCTTCTGCGTCCTCCCTAGTCAAAGTAAAAACTCGTGCTGGATCTCTTTCCTGATCTCTTTGTCTGCTCGGATACACATTAGCCGTATGCCCTTTTTGTCCACAAGAAAAACCAGTCTTCGATTCAGCACGACAAACTCCAAAATGTGGTCTACCACACCTCCGACACAAAGGTAGTGGTGACGGTGGGGGTATTCCACCCTGATTAGTCTTGGGACGTTATTTGGATCTCCTTGCTCTGGTCTCTGTCCTTGTCGAGGTGGAAAGTTAGGTCTTGGTCCCTAAAACTGCAGTGGTCTCTTCCTGGGATCTCCACTCCACTGTGGTGCTGACCGCTGCTGGAAGTGACGTCGGACCTCTTGTGCTTGTCTGATCCGCATCTCAGCTTGCTCAGCAGTCTGTGCTCTCTCTGTTACTTGTGCGTAGGTTACTCCTTGAATCCCAGCCATACTCACATCTCTATACAACTCTGGCTTCAAGCCCTCGAGAAATCTGTCCACTTTTAGTGCCTCAGTACTCACCATGTGTTCAGCAAATCGGGACAACTACTCGAACTTACGAAGGTAATCACTCACCGACATAGTTCCCTGCTTCAGCTGTATAAACTCGTTCATCTTCATTATTCTGACAGGAGCTGTAAAATACTTGTTTCTGAAGATCTCCTTGAACCTGTTCCATGTCATCGCGGTAACATCTTCAATACTATTGACAGTGTCCCACCAATGTCCAGCACTGCCACGTAACATAAACGAGGCACACAAAACTTTCTCTGTATCAGGGATCCAACTATACTGAAACATGTTGTCTAAGGTTCTCAGCCAATCTTCAGCAGCTAATGGATCAGTAGCATCTTCAAAGATCGGGGGATTCAGTTTTTGAAATCGCTTAGAAACCAAGTCAATGGGATCTGCTCGTGGCTGTGGTTGATTCACATCAGCACACTGTCTATCTACATCTCTTTGCTCAATGAGTTTCTCAATTTGTTGTGCCTGAAGTTCAACCAAGTCTGCCAATCGAGTAATAACAGCATCCCGATCGATACCAAGAGTAGGTGCCGTCTGTTCAGGAGTCCTTTCCATCCCACTGTTTTCACCCTGTTCTCTCACCATATCTATTCAACAACAGTAACCAGTCCTACACCATATGGCCAATATAATTCATGATACACATAATATAAGCATAATTTAAATAAACACTTACTGGACATAGCCGGACTCCTGCAAGTTCTGAGCTCGTGTACATAGACAGTCTAATGGATGCAAACCGTGCTCTGATACCACTCTGACACGACCACACTTACTCATACCAACTAAACACAAATTTAAATAAAGTACAACCTGAAAATTGGCTATAATTTTATTTTCTATTTCGACAGCATAACACTATATAAAACTCGACAACCTGTTCATATCCCAACAACCTGTTTATATTCACAAAACCAGTTTCAACCATACAAGCAAACTACGTCACCTCCAAAACCATACAACATAATACATAATTTTACAATATGATACATTATAAGTTTAAAATAGACACATTATACTACAACGGAAGCAAAATAAGTCACGATCCTGCCCGCATGTCGTCATCTATGTACACCTCAACTCAAAAATCCTGCAAAAGCGCCACAGCTACCCCAGTTTCATCACCAGGTCACATATCATCAGGATTACCTACAATGCATAAACTAAATGAGATTTATATATCCCAGTAAGTAGAAATTATGCATGATGATGTGATTCTTTTGAAAACCTCCCCATGCACTCTCTTTTGAAATCACCAATTTATTTATGAAGACTCTCCAGGGCCCTATCTAGACACACTGTTATACACCGGCACGAGCACACAGCTCCAATATACACATAATCAAGTGGCCAATAATGATATCGACGTAGGGCCCATCCTCTTGTGGCCCATCAGGGTTCGGATCTCACATACGCCCCCATGTCCACCAAGAAGTCATCCCACCACGCCGACCCATATAGTGAATCCAAGGATCTATCCTCCAGCGACCAGCAAGGTCCATCACCAAACATGACCCTTTGTCCGCGCAGAAAGTCCCCCTAGGGAAACACTCAAATCATAATCAAATAAGGCATCGGCCCACACCAAATAGCCTACACTAGGTTTCCACACTAGGTTTCCACACTGGGTTTCCCTAGGTCGCTTCTTCCCAGGTCGTCGCTTACCGCCCTCGGTGTATAATCAGTGGCCACTTTCAGAAAATCAATTAAATTTCAATGCATGATATGCGTGATGCTCGTGCAATCAATGACATTTAACAACATTCACATATTATTGAACTCACAGATTCAACTTGTATCAATTATGTAGCTCACTGACTCCTTCAACATCACATATAAAGCTCACAGGCTCATTCCAATCGCATAGAACTCACAGGCTCATTCAACATAACATATAGAGCTCACAAGCTCATTCAACATAACATATAGAGCTCACAGGCTCATTCCACATCAAATAGAGCATATAAGATCATTTCCACATATTCACAGAACATAATTCACATATTACAATCCATTCAAAATGACATGTTATCACTCAAACATAAATAATTCATAAAATAATATATTTATGCATCGTAGTTGCAAATGAATTTCTACTTACCTGAAATCCAATAAAACGACGGTAATATAAGTCTCTAAAGCACCCTAGCACCTTCTCGTATCGTATCTAATAACAATTAATTACAAATATTATTCCAATCTACTAAGTAATTAATTCTATTCAAACATTCGTCTAATTAATAAAAACACTATTAAATCTTATGCACAAGTATTACCTGAATTAGTCTTATATCGAAACGGGATCAAATTTCTTTTTTTTTTTCTTCACATCGCAACCCGCGACTCTGCTTCCAGTTCTTCCTCAACTTTCTTTCTAATGTGAAATGAAAGGTGTTTGGGGTGTTTGGGGATTAAAACCCCTTTCCACCGTCATTACCTTATACCTATTATAATATTATATTGTTATTACTACTTAATAGCTAAGTTACTACAACAACTAACTATACTATTATTATTATTATTACTATTATGCTAGACGTATATTAGCATAACTTATTACATACTATTATATATCTACATATATATTTATTTTAATTATTTTATAAACCTTATATTCTATTTATACTACAACTAATTCTCAAATAATCTACACTTAACTTATACCACTAATACCCAAATAATTAGCACAACCCCACAAGTACCATATGAGTACTATAAAATATACTCAAATAGCAAATCTCTTGATAATAAATTAAAGTGCATATAACGCATAAAATATATTGAAGCAGTTATAAATTAACACATAAATAATTTAAATGCACTCAAAGCATGAAATATATTTAAACAATTAGCATATAAATAAATAAAATGCATGCAACACATAAAGTATATTGGTCAATGAGTAGTGAGAAACTCGGGTATCACAAACAAGAGGTCAATAGCACAAAGTATAGCATATTAGGATCAATTATGAACATAAACCATCAATATCACATCAAAATGGATGCAAAATGATGCAATTATGACCCTAATCACAAGGCGACCAATTTGTTCGATTTTTTAAACCAAAGGACAATGGCTAATTTGGTGCACCATGGGCAACAAATTTATCCAATTTATACGACGACACGATGGGGGCAATGGGAGAAATCCCCATCCTCGATAGAGAGAGATGTCAAAAAGCATGAGGTGGCATATCAGGGAGTTACTATTGCGATCCAGCCATCCCATTGCCAGTTACTAAAATCACAAAGAAAGGACTAAAAGCTAGTGGCCAGACATCTTCCTGCTTACCCAACGACAAGGCAGACTCCCCTATAAGAGGACGATAAGACCTTCCATCATCTGAAATGATGGTACAACTCTATTGTGGAAGAGGAAGAAGAAAGAGAGCAGCCCACGAAAAAGTTCAAGATGGTCAAGTCTTCAAGAGTAAGTCGCTCTGCATCTGCTGAAGTGGCCAATAAGCCTTGTGGTTTACCCTAACTCCACCCATTCGCCCAAAAGGCTCCATCCAAGATATCATGTACCTCAAATAGGATGCTACTCGCCTCTTAATATAGTTGTTTGTCTCTCAGCCCTAATTCTTATTGTTTATATTGTAGGTACTGGTCGGATGGCCACCCAAAATGTGGTGATGTTGTTTATCTTTTCTCCTGCTCCCGGGAATCTATTCATCATTTCTCTTGCTCTCAGATTCATGAGACATTCGTGGATATCATGCATACTCACGTGAGGCGTACCACTGAGTCCATTGTACAGGGATGGACTAGCACTGGCGATGCAACCATGCAGGCGCAATGGTGGCTGAAAATCTCTGCCTCTCAGGAATTCATGCTGGAACTATATCTATTTTGATCCAACGCGTTATAGATCAATTTTCTGATGCAGAGCGGGTTATATATGAGCTCCATTATACGGTAGAGTGGGAGAATAAGGCGAAGAGTGCCTTAGCCGCCAAGAAGACCACTCTAGATAACTGCCAAAAGTTGTGCCGCTCCACAGAGAACACTATCAGAAAAACTTGAGAATGTCAGGGCTGCAATCGCTCATCTATAGTAGGAGAAGGTGGTAAAGCAAAGTTACGTCCTTAAGGTGAATAATGCATTGGTGGCGGCTAATAGAGATGTGTCTGGCCTAAAGATTGATATAGGGGAGATGTACTATGGAGATTTGATGCAATAACCTTTTCATGTGAGCTTTTGAGCCTCAAAGAGTAATACATCTATATCACATGTTCTCTATTTTTTTTATATGAGTGATCATACATGGTGTGTACATTCTAGAACTTGCTTTGTTATGCATTTTGAGATCACACAATGGATTCATTGGAATGATAAGGACACTTAGGATTAACCTTTTTGATAACCTTTCTTTAAATACCTCGGACATATTTAATTTTCCACTAGTTTGCCGTTTTGACCTTAATTATGATCTTTCTTTTGATTGAACACATATATGATAAGCCTAAATTCCTTTTATTTGATTTTGCCAATATTCTGAACCCTTCTTGTCTAGAAACGCGTGAATAAAAGTATATGCCAATACTAAATTGTGATTATGATGAAAAAAATGAGGTAAAAAAATTGGCAATGAAGCAAAAAAAAAAAAAGAGGACGAGAGTATGTTGTAATTTTTCTTTATTGTAAAATTATTTGATGGGATTTCAAATTTGTTGGAAAAGGTTGAATCAAAGAGTACTTGGAGAATTGTAATACTTGATGTATTTGAAAATTCCAAGTTAAAAAGAAGATGAGTGTAGATGATATGCATTGATAATTAAAGTGAAGGAGGTGAATTTGGTATTTTTGCTTTGATTTTGTAGCTTCTAGACTTGATACAACCCATATTTCACTCATTATCCTACCTTCGAGAAAAGGCCTATTAAAACCCTTGCATAGATCCTTTGAATTTTGCATGATATTCATGACTAGTGGTGGAGATTTGATATAGTAAGCTTATGATAATAACATGCTATGTTTTGGTGTTGAGTGATTTCTTATACCTTTGCAAACAATTAAGTGAATGGAGTGATATCCAAGTAATTTATTGAATCTTGATATGATGGATTTTGTGATGTTTTAGATGTTAATGAGATGCTTATATTTTATCTTGAGAATAATGATCATGATCACTTACTCATTGGATTGTTATCGTTTCAATTTTTTATTTTTTGATGATTTCAGGTTATTTCTCTTGATTTTGGGTAGAAGTGTGACTTATTTAATCGTTGATGATGAATCTTATATCTTATACTTTTGTCTAGTCATATATGAGGACAAGCATGATTTAAGTGTGGGGGGATTTGATAAGTCATAATTATTGAATAAATTATGTGCTCTAATTGGTTATGTTATAACAACAATTTTTAAGTTTTCCGTTAATTATTCTATTTATGCTATTATAGTCTAGATGCTTTGAGTTTATATTTTTCTATGAATTTCAAGTTGAATTGGAACATTTTGAATTAGAAGAAAAATTACCAAGACTTCCTTAGTTGAGCAATGGTAATGAAACTTGAATCATGTGAAGTCTCTCGAAAATAGGATCACAAAAAAAAAGGATTGAGCCACATCAAAATTCGACAGCTCAACATATAAATAAAACAAAATTAGCGCGCACAGTCCTGTCATGTGGATTTGAAGTCCCAAATAAATAACTAGGACTCATTATGTTTTGCAAGCAGCCCACCTTCCATAATATTACATTCATTGTCACTGGCCCATTAATTAATTGAAGAATTGTTGATGGCACAGTTATTGACACTAGCCACTTTGAGAAATACACTACCTTTAAATGTTCGGCATTTTTTTTCGAAAATTTTACCAATTTTAGGCAAAATTTTTGAATATTTTGTTCATTTTTGTACTGTGTTCGGAAAAAAATGTCGAAAAATTTCAAAAAAAAGTGATGAACAAAGGGTAGTGTATTTTTCAAAAGGATAGTATATTTATGTGGGTAGTGTATTTACAAAAAAACAAAAAAAGGGTAGTGCTAATAACCTTGGCCACTGTTGATAGTTGTGAGCCCATGAGAAATACAAATAGGCCCATGCATAGTTTCCTTCTTTTTTATTTAAGTCAGTTGTAATCAAGGCCCATATTTGAAGGCAACCTTGATTACCTTATAAATTGCTACATAAAGGCGTACGTGAAAGGGAATGAAGGCAGCCGCATAGCAACAAATCAAGAAAGAAGAAGGCAGCAGCGACCGGGAGTAATCTTATTTACTTGGATTTTGATTTTTTTCTTTTGCTATTTAATTTATATTTCTTAAAATTCATGACAAAGTGGCTAAACTTTTATTCTAGTTCAAGGAGACGTTGAACCTTGAGTAATTCGTCCGTTTAATTAATTGGTGACAGTTTTTAATTTTATTTGCACCTCGATTTCTTGGTATAATTGGTTTATGCTATGCATGTTTTAATTTATGAATATATTTGTTTTGGCCATCCAGATTTATTTTATATCTAATGCTTTTTATAAAAAAAATTTATATTTTGCTCGAAGGTCTAAATATATACATATTTATAGCGTTGATAATGAGTTAATCATGCAAATATTTCAATCTAAAAACTCTGTATGTTTTAAATGTACTCCCTCCATCATATACAATTATGTGTACAATTTTGTTATTTGTGCATCCGATTTTTTTTTTTTTTTTGCACATTAAAAAAGTGAAATATCTTGATAAACTCAACTCTCTCACAATATTCATATATTTATAAAAAATATTTTTACTTTTAATGCCCATACATACACATACACCAATCCAACTAATTTATTCCTTAATAAAAAAAATTATAAATTATAACTAAACACTCTACTTAAAAATAATGTTAAGAGTAGAGAGGGTCTTATAAGAGATGGTCTCATATATTACATGGAACTTCACTTTGACAAATGGGTCATGTTTTTTTTTGTTTTCATATATAATCATAGCCGATCGAATAGATCACGTCCCCTGGTGTGCTCCACATTCTCACGAATAGTGCAAAGATTGTGATGAGATGAAGGAAAATCAGATTCGTCCCCAAGCAAATGATTCTCTATTTCACTCAAAATTCTAGTAGTTGGTGGTTGATAGGTTTGGTTTGTGTGGGATGGGCTTTGATCCCATGGCATCGGGTGTGGGTGTGGGTGTGGGTGTGACGAATGAGTCATATATCGATTGAAATTCATGTTTAAATTCATGTTTTCTCCATTATTGGTGTTGACCATGTGAAATAGTGGATCAAAATAAGGAGACACATGGCTTGGGAATTGTTTCATGCTCATTTCAAAGAGTCGCTTGTTGCATAACAAAAGCTTCTCATAATGTTCATCTAGAATTTCAGGATTGAAGCTCACAAGGTGTCTCCTGATAAAGAAGGATACATCAAATATAAGAAAAAAGATAATCACAAATTTACTATATATGGTTAATTAATATTTTATTTAAATAACAATTAATATATAAATATATAAGTATTGATCACATGTATCATGTTTAATTAAGTATCTCCAAGTGTATTAGAAACAAAATTCTGAAATTAAAATAGAATAATAAACAAACATTAATGAGAGTTTAGTAACAATTAAAGAGGAAAGATTTTTGTCCTATAACTTTCCCCTATTTAGAAAATTATCTTAAAATTAGTTTTAAAAAATAAATTTAATCCCTTAATTTTCAAATTGTTCATCTTACGTCCAATTTTTTCAAAAAGGCATAATTTAATTTTTAAAATATTGTCCCATAACTTTAAACATTTCACAAATTATCGTAAGACGTGTGTAAAAAACCACGAAGTTTGGCAAGAGTGGATACAAATTACCTATATACCAAACTTTTTTTTTTTTTTACTTTCTTAGAATGATAGTGAAATATGTAAAATTTATGTGATCAAAAATATTTTTAACTGATTAAGTACCTCCAAATGGCGGCTTGCCCCCTTGTGAAGTCAGGTGCTTCTTGCCAAACAGTATGTTTTTTTGGTATAGGACCAACTTCTCGAAAGTATTTAGGAGGTCGACTCAGCTGCACAAAAATGTAGCATACATAAGTTGCTCGGTTCACATAAAACGTATCCATTATTTAAAAAAGGTTAAAAGGTATATGTTGTTTAAAAATACAACTAAATTATACGGGCTCGCATAAAAGATAAAAAAAATAGATTTTGGGATGATTAATTTGTCATATATATATGTGTGCATATATATATATATATCGCAATGTCTAACCTCAACTTCAAGAGTTCCAGGCCGATCTTTAGGCATAAGTCCCCTAATGGCAGTAATATCAGACCATTGTATTTCCATCTTATACTTCACAGCGTCTTCCAGCAGTATTTCCCATACAAGTTTATGCTTCGCGTAGTATATTTTTGCTATTATATCACCTCCGTGTCTATTGAACCTCTGCATGCATTTAAATGCATATGCAAGTGTAAGAAGAGGTACACATACAAAAGTCATGACAAGTACAATACAGAATTTTATGCATATATTCCCTCCGTCCCAGGGGTGACCTCAATAAATGCACAATTTTTAAGAAAAGTAGGATAAATTTTAAACTTATATTATTAAAACAATGAAATAAGTTGGATTGAATGTAAAAGTAATGACATTTTATGTAAATATGTGAATATTGTGAGGATAAAGTTAAAATAGTAGTTTCTATTTGTAGGGTGTGAAAACAATTGTGGGATGTGAAGAAAAGTAAATTGTGCAAATAATTATGCGAAGGAGGGAGTAATATATACCTGCCAATTTCCGATCATGATTGAAGTTGCTGGGAAATGTCCAGCCTTAACTCTTTTAGACAGAGTGTTGGCATCTTCTTGGAATTTTGCGTTAGCCACACTCGTTCGCAGTAAATCAAGAAAAGAAGGTGTTTTCTTCAGTCTTAAGCCAATTGGACACAATTTGTCCGAAATGTCATTTATTGCATCTCCTCCCTACAAATGCAAAATACAAAAAGGTTAATTAATTGATTTTTGCAAAAGTTCAAATTTGTTTCTTATTATATATCTCATAATAATCAAATAAAGTATTTATGAAAAAAGGTTTTAGTTTTACATAAAGACGTGTGTTTTAGTTTGTACTTAAATGCACAAAACATGTACATATTTTTTTCCTAATAAAGTGTTATGCAAACTCCAAACATTACATAGAAAGAGAGAGGAGGAAACCTGCATGTGAGAGAGACTGAAATTGTTGAGGATAGATTGCTCGTCAAGATAACCTTGAGCAGATTGATCATTTAGAATATCCGACCTAGATATTTCAAAATCAGATCCATCTACATCTTCCCAATTGATACTCTGGTTACTTCCAACCATCTTTGTAGTATTATTTAGTTCGATTTCTTTTATCTCAATTCTATTAGTGTGTGTTGATATGTACATAAAATTTATATATATAGATGAGGAATGCCGCTTAAGCTGCCACACATGGAGGAGAGTGAATTAAAGAAAAAGTAATAAAACAGGTTGATAGGGAGAGAAAAAAAAAAGATAAACACAAAAAAAGAATCACGTAAAAATATGTTTGAGATAGAGAAATTTGGGACTATTTTAATAAAAATTTGGGATCACGTAAAAATATGTTTGAGATAGATTATCTATTGAAAGAATTGAATAATATCTAAAAGTTTAGATAGAGAAATTTGGGACTATTTTAAAATCCACAACTTAAAGATATATATGTATGAGATTATCTATTGAAAGAATTCAATATGTATGGCATTACCTACTAAGGCCTCATTTAGTTCGTTAGATAAGCTAAGATAAATTAAATTATCTCATCTAATTTGATGTTTGATTTAAAGGACAAAAACCCAAGATTAATTAAAAGCCCAAAACTAAAATTCAATTATCTTATGAATGAAAGATAATACTCCATCTGTCCACCAAATTATTTCCCACTTTCCTTTTTTGTTTGTCCACAAAACTTTTTCCCATTTCCTTATTTGGAAACAACCCACACTCACAATAAAATTTTGGGCCACACAATACTCTTAATTTTCCCTTACTTTATCTATCATTTCAATAGAATACTACTTTTTATTAAATCTCGTGCCCACAATGAATTGGGAAAAATATTCATGGACGGATGGAGTATTATCTTAGGGAAGAGGTATGATAATAATCCATTGTGTTTATCTTTACTAAAATACTCCTCTTATATTGGAAAGGAGAATCATAATTTACTTTAGTTTTGTTTATGATATAGAGGGCAAAATTGTCAATTGTATATTTTTCTATTATTAATCTTGCAATCCAAACATTCAAAATGAAATTATCTTACATTACTAATTATCTTAATCCATCAATTCAAATATACTATTTAACTCACAAATAACAATCTCTAGATTATAATCTTGTCTAATCTATCTTGAGTTATTTATCTTATCAATTGAACCAAATGAGCCATAAAAGAATTCAATAACATTTAAAAGTTACAATTTTTAGAGAAATATGGAATTAATTTGTTAATTTAAATTTTAATGGTGTTTAGAGGAATTTGAGATAATGAATTTTAAAATCCACAAACATAAATAAACTTCACTTATTTGGGTACCAGTGCAAAAGTACACCAACCGACCAAGTTTTTCTTTCATGTTACCACCAGAAAACATGTTTTTGATCCTCTTTTGTTTTGCACCTTGTGATTTATATAAAGATGGTTCAGGTGCACGATCATAGTTCGATTCTCTACCACTTTTTGTTCGTCGAAATTGTGACGACGGACCACCAATATCTTTACTCGAACTTCCTCTTTTATTCGTAGAAAAATTATGTATCTATTGTCTCTCCCACTCGCTTGTTTTAGAATCCCTTGCAGCAATACGATATGCTTTTCGTTCCGAAGGATCAAGGTCTTCAGGAAACATCATGCTATCATCCTCATCATCACTATCCTCATCGTCTTCATCATCATATAGCCCTTTTCGTAGTTCCACTCTAATGTCATCCATTCTTGCAGCTTTCTTTTGTTTTGCACATTCTTTTTCTTTTAACAGACAATAAATCTCTTTCTTAACTTCAGGAGGCGCATTTGTACATGGACGTGAATTCTTTTTTGGATCACTGTGACTTAAGTGATACTTCAAACGAGTAATTCCTCCACTCTGAATATTAAGTCCACAATATCTACATATAGTTCCATTTTTATTTCCTGATATTCTATCACAGTATTTCCACGCAGGATCATGCCCACCACCACCACCACCACCACCTCCTTCAGTTGCCATTTTATATACTTTTTCAAGATTCAATCCTGTAATAGAATGCAATATACACTTTAACAACTATTGTAGTAAAATAATAATAATACAATTATAAATATAAGTAACAATACAATTATATTAAGATTATATAATTGTATAATTAAACACATTAAAAAATATCATGCAAAGAAATATATATAGTCAGGCACTGATGTTGGAACTTAATTCATTATATTTTATTTCTTTAATATTATAAAGCAAATTATTAACATAATATTCCATGAATACAAACATGTATTCAACGAAACAAGAAATAGTGAGTTTCCATTCACACCCATTTTAGAATTTGAAACAATCAAACCCTCCCTCAAACATACCCAACTATCAACAACAATGATCCACACTTTCCAGAGAAATCTTGATGTTTAAAACCATACTAACAAAGAACAACCATATACACATCTTAAAAAGGAATTAAAGAGCATTCATAAAAAATACAATAAAAGATTAAAGATGTAATTACCTTGATAAAATCTACTCCATAGAAATTTAATAAGCTCTTAAACTCCCCTTGCAAGATAATTTCAAATATCTATAGTGAAGAAATTCTCTCAAGATAATAGAAAAAGTTTATGAAGAATGTGGAGAAATTATTTTTATGATGTAAGAGGAAGAAGAAGATATGTTTTTTTTTTATCATTCAACGAAATAATGTATATAATATGTGTAATGTGTTATATGATATAACTTATATGCACTCAAAATTAGTAAAAAAAAAAAAAGGACACAAGACCTTGAATGATTGAAATGACAAAAAAGAATTGATTCTCTGCCTTCTGCAAAGGTGCATTTCCAATTGACTACATGACACACTACACACTAATGTTGTTGAGTCCCGAGGATTGAAAATTAAAAAAAAAATTAATACCGATAAATTACCGAAATTTGACCAATAAATTACCGATATTTCCCCGATATTTCTCAATAAGCTGTACATTTTGAATTACATTTGACCGATATCGATATTACTACCGATATTTCCCAATATTTTCCGATATTTGACCGATATTTTGGAAAAATATTTGTTCAAGTGAATTTCCATATCGGTGCCGTGAAATTTCTGAAATTTCGGCGAAATTTCGACGATTTTTCCTGGTTTTTTCATCCTTGGATATAACTGAAATATAGTGAGTATACGAATTAGGATCCAAAATTCGTGTACCTTGAGCATATGAAACTTGGTGAAATGTGTTCGCTTCGTACTTGTATCGAATTAACATCAATATTTATTGATTCACAAGAAACTCACAAAACATCGGAGATTAAGACAATAATTGTGGTTCTTTATCTAAAAAAGAAAAATATTGTACTTGTTTTATATTTGTGTCAAATCAATATTAACTGATTTGCAAGAAATTCACCCACCTGAGTTCAAGAAAACAAATAGAAGTTCGAGAAGAAGAAGAAAATTAAAGGGAAAATATACTTTTTTGTCCTATAAGTTTCGTTGACTTTGATTTTCGTCCTCTTAAGTTTTGAATTTTGGTTTTTGTCCTTTAACTTACCAAAAATTTTGGTTTTCGTCCTCTTAAGTTTTGAATTTTAGTTTTCGTCCTTTAACTTATCAAAAATTATGGTTTTCGTCCTTCAACATATTCAAAATTTTCTTTTGTTTTTAGTTTAATATTGATGGTTTTAAAATTAAAATTGTATAATTGATATGATTTTAAAATTTCAAATAAAAAAAAGGATTGTTGTGATAATTAAAAATATAATAGTAAATATTTTTAGGTAAATTCTTTAAAAAAAAAATTATGTTATTGCTATATTTTAGGTAAATAAGTAAATATTTTTGGTTTAAAAAAATTATAATTTTGACATATTTTTAAATTTTTTAATTTTGACATTTTCAAAATTTCAAATGTTTTATTTTGTTTTGGTTTGAGTTTAATATGAAAGGTTTTAAATTTTTGTTAGGATAATTACAAAATATAATCGTAAATAATTTATGTAAATTTGTAAATAATTTTTTCTATGTTATTGCTATGTTTTAGGTAAGTTTTTATATAATTTTTGTTTAAAAAAATATAATTTTGACATATTATCAAAATTATAATTTTAATTTTGACAAATTCAAATATTTTTTTGATTTAAATTAAATATAAACACTTTTAAAGTTGAAATAGTTGTGTAGTTAATTTTGTTTTAAAAAAATAAAATTTTGATATATTTTTAAAATTAAAAATTTAATTTGACTTATTCTAATAATTTGTTTTGGTTTATGTTGAAGGACGAAAACCATAATTTTTGGTAAGTTAAAGGATGAAAACCAAAATTCAAAATTTAAGAGGACGAAATCCAAAATTCAAAACTTAAGAGGACGAAAACCATAATTTTTGGCAAGTTAAAGGACGAAAATCAAAATTCAAAACTTAAGAGGACGAAAACCAAAGTCAACGAAACTTATAGGATAAAAAAAATGTATTTTCCCAAAATTAAATTATAGCAATCTAGTTCTTAGGGAAACGATATATACCTGAAACTGAAAGGTGAAGATTCTAAGTAATACCAAGACAAGATTCCATTGCGATATAAAACAAACAGTTGCTTGCAGGCCAACTGTTTGTCAAGATGTTAAAATCCAGAACACGTTCCATTCTCTTCATCATCAACATGATCTCCCTCATTCTCTCTCTATTTCTGCTTCCTTTCTTCTTTCTCCTCATCACGAGACGAAGAACGTCGTCGAAAAGGTTGCCCCCTGGATCAGTAGGATTACCGTTCATTGGGCAAAGCCTGAGCCTTCTGTGGGCGATGAGATCGAACACTGCTGAGAAATGGATTGCAGAGAGAGCTAAGAAATACGGACCTGTATCGAAGATGAGGCTGTTTGGGAAGCCGACGGTTTTCATTCATGGTGAAGGCGCAAACAAGTTGGTGTTCACAGGCGATGGAGGAAAACTGAGCAACCATCAGACAGAGTCAGTGAAGATGATTTTGGGGGAGAGAAGTTTGTTGGAACTTGTTGGAGATGATCATAAGCGGATTAGGTACGCGCTTGCTTCGTTTCTGAAGCCGGACAGCTTGAAGAATTACATTGCTAAGATGGAAGAAGAGGTCAGGGGACACTTTCAAATGCATTGGCAAGGGAACTCTCAAGTTACTGTACGTATCATCCATATCAAATTTCACTTGGAGTCCATTAGCAATAGAATTATTGATTCCATCCATACGTTTGAATTTTGATTTCATTCAGGTTTTACCACTAATGAAGACACTCACATTCAACATAATTTGCTCCCTTCTCTTCGGAATCGAAAGAGGAGCACGAAGAGACGCTTTTGTCGTGTATTTCCAGCAGATGATAGACGGGATGTGGTCGATCCCCATTGACTTCCCATTCACACGCTTCAACCGCAGCCTCAAGGCCAGTGCCAAGGTTCAGGCAATGCTGAAAGAGCTTATATGTGAGAAAAGGATTCAACTTACAAAAGGCGCATCGTCTCACCAGGACCTCATTTCCTGCTTACTCAGCATCCGCGGGGAACAAAACCGGGAGCTGGTGTCCGATGATGAGATAATACATAATGTTATGCTTATTATGGTTGCAGGACACGATACATCGTCGGTTCTCATTACTTTTCTTGTTCGCGTTCTGGCAAATCATCCCACTATTTATGCAGCTGTTGTGAAAGGTACAACACTTAATTCACAGCCTCTTCTTTCGCGTTTCTCTTTGAGATGAAGGTACAATATTTGTTGCAGAACAAGAAGAGATCAAGAAAAGCATCCCAGCTGGGAATACTTTAACGTGGGAAGATCTGGGCAAGATGAAGTATACGTGGAGAGTGGCAATGGAGACTCTTCGAGCATTTCCTCCGATATTTGGAGGTTTCCGGAAGACGTTGGAGGACATTGAGTATCAAGGGTACTTCATACCAAAAGGATGGCAAGTAAGACAAGCTCCTCATACCCTTCCATTATGATTTGATTTTTTTTATTCTCATTGTGAAATGAACACCATCTTCTTGATCACTGCAGGTATTCTGGGTTACTGCAATGACTCACATGGACGACAACATTTTTGCAGAACCGCTGAAGTTTGATCCATCTCGGTTTGAAAATCCAACTTCGATACCACCTTATGCTTACGTGCCGTTTGGAGGGGGGCCGCGCATTTGTCCAGGATACGAATTGGCAAAGATTGAGACTCTGGTGACAATTCATTATCTAATCACTCACTTTACATGGACGCTCTGCTGCAAAGATAACTGCTTTAGAAGGGATCCCATGCCTGTGCCTACTCAAGGACTTCCTATTCAAATTACGCCCAACAAGCTGCTTTAAATTAAACTAGCATAAATAAATACTACATAATACTACTTTGTATCATGATTCATGGGGTCAATTTCACAAATTATCCTCTACTTTTTGTCCGAATCTAATTTCAATCATTTTTTCTTTAAATTTATCTATTTAAGCGCTGAAAATTTCCCTAGTTTTTAATTCTAGTCATCACCACACTCAATTGAACCGTTTTTCATATAGGTAACAAAATCCTTAATAAATTTCAAGTTTCGATTACTCCTTGAATCTTGATTTCAAAATCACAAATCTCCTCCATTTTCGTTGCTAATTTTATGTAAGCCTGTCATTTCAAATGACATCTCTTTCGTGACATTCCATATATCACGACATTTCTGGTCATTGTCCAGTACTCCAAAAAAAATTTGGGAATTTTTGAAATTTCCACCAAAAGGGACCAAAATTGAATAATTAAAAAAAAAAAAAAACGAGTTGGATTTAACTGATATGACACTCTTGCAGCTTCAACAGCTGCAGGTCTTGAGTTAAGGCAATGTAATAACACGCTATAATGTTCATCTTAAAATGCATCTCTTCTTATTCTATCAGAAAATAATGAAGATATCAGCTGAAGACTTCAAACAAAACTATATTTTAAAATGAGGATCTGATTTCTTACTATCGACTGCGAATTTGTACAATGATCCGCTGCTTCATGTTCACTTGTTTGGGCAGATAATACGCGTGCCAAACAGTTTGAATAGAGTGTCCTAACTAAGTAAAGATGTACAAGGTTCATATACACAGTAGAAAACTAGCTAGTATATCAGATACGAGGGAATGATAACCTGATGAAACTGCACATACAAATTTGGTTTCTCAGCAGTACAAGGGTCTGTAATATTTAGGTGGCAAGGATGGGCACCTCTCATTCATGTGTGGATAAGGATCCATGCTATTGTATCCAGGTAACTCCATTCGGTATTTCCCTCGAATTTGGCAAAAGGGTAGCTTTACACTGTCCCCTTCGTTGCACCACTTTGGTAAACGGCTTGAATTGTTTTCGAAGAACTTCATGGAGTACGCATCTTTTATCTGAAAATAGTGAGACAGATAAAGGAAGAAAACCCATAAAAAGATTACTACACCAAAAACATGCAATATGGTTTTCTGGTATTTTTCCCATCTTACAGTGTGAAACAGAGGGACGTACAGGGGCAGAATGACAAATTAAGGAGTGTTTGGTTCAAAATTCTTTGATGGGGATGGTAATGAGAATGAGCATGGATAATTATTTTGGTTAATGAGAATAAAAAATGATCTATTCACCTTTATCATACTTCGTACGAGGTATGGGACACGAAATAAGATATCATTACCCTATTTTGATTAACTGCCGTCGTGCTTAAAATCATTTCTCCTCAATCATTTCACTATTCCACAACCAACAATCGTTTTTTTGTTCCTAATTATTCGAAGAGGAGAACAAAACACAAACAATGTAACCATCAAGTGTAATTCACTATTCAATGATTGGCATTATCATTTCTATTGAGGAATTTGAACCAAACGCTTCCAAAATGATAAGTAAACATATGCAGTATGCAGCATACTCACTGTGAACTCAGTGACTTGAATCGAGCTTGCAAATTCGCCAAACAGTCCTGCTGCCTTGTATAATTCAAATACAAACGCAACACAAGAGGCCGACTTCCCGTCAGCATAAACCCAATCATCTTGCTCAGGAATTGCCAACAGTTCACCAAAAGATGATCCCCGCTTCTCAACTTCAACAATAATTTCAGAAAGGCTCATGTTCTGTAGGGTCAAAAGCATAATATGTTTAGTGTAACTTATGTGTCAATAGTACAATTTCATATACTCAAATATTAACTAGGAGTGAGCCAACTCTGTTTAACACAATTTCCTTATATATATGGTAACTATTAACACCTTAAAGTTGAGAGGCAGCTCACTTGAAGTGACATCTAGTTTGGATCATTTGATGTCTAGACATCCCCACAGACAGAAAGAAGGGGTGATAAAGGTTTAAACTCAGATTTTTTCAGATTTTTTCACATAGAATTTGTCTATGTCGTGGATGCTCAATTCTCTGACACTATACTAACAAAATTACATGATAAAAGACACTCTACTTATGTGCTTCAAAACTTAATTAAATTCAATGAAATGGATATTAAAAACCTGAGTTCCAAGACGCATGTTCAATGCTTCATTCCACAAATTGCCCGCATATGCAGGTGCCAACTGAGTCCATACAGTCATAACAGAAGCAACCTGCAAATAACTAACAAGTTAAAGGGGGAAGATATAACAAAGCAATAAATTCTTGGAAATGGATCCTCTACATTTATTTTATGTAAATTCCTTGTGAATTTGAGAGAGATATTACTAAATAATGAGTGAAAATACAAAAAAGTGGGACCCACGCCATAAATTTTTAGAGAAATATGGGATGAGTACTTAAATGATCATAAGCAGCAGCAGATGCCATTATGCTTTGTTGTATACTTCTCTCTCTTACTTTAATCTCATCAAAGCAAAATAACATATTAGTCTATATGATCCCAAGTCTGACTGTTAATAAAATCTGGTTTTCAACTATAACTGTCATGCATATCCCGGCAGTTATTCATGAACTCACAGTTTTCCTTCACCCTTATATTATATTGAAAATTGCATCAACATCAATATAATGGATGGCAGAAAAAATTAAGAAACCCAAGAAATAGCTTCATTAGTGAATATCTGTCAGAACTCTTTATGATCTTCTATTATCCGAACAAATTTTGAGACTTCTTCTTTTCCTCTCTTAGGAATACAGAGTGAGATCAAAAAATTTCTCAATCTCTCTCTAAATAAGTAAAAGTTTCTTATTGAAGTATTTTTCATCTAATGAAGTATAGACTTCCATTGATACCACCAACTTCATAAAATGACACGGAACCAGCTTATAAGGGCTTTCATGTACTTATTGTGTTTTCTCCAAGAATATAAAAGACGAAAAATACCATTCGACCTTTCATAAAATCAAGTAGAAGAATCGCACGGTTGTAAATGTAATATAATAACACACGGATAAGCCAGACTTTAATGGAGGCACTGAGCTGATATCAACAAAAAATTGAAAGAATAAAATACCAGGTGAGCATCCAGAGGTGATGGATAATTTCCACTAATTGTGTCTATCCAGCTAAATATCAAGTTATGATAACCATACGGTTTTCCTGCCATGCTCTTAGCATATTCCCAAGCAGCAGTCTCATTGAACTTGGCCCGGAGATCAGGATGTAAAGGAAGATACGCTATTTGTGGATTGGCATCATCTTTTGTTAGCTCAAATTCCCACCACTCATCCCACGGTAAGATAGCAATTACATCTTCTCCCTATATAACCAATTTAGAATAGTGTTAATGAATAAAAGCATTTTGATTGATAAGAAATTCTAGAATACCAAATTTAATAACTAATAGGCTATTCAATTTTTAATATTTTTGGTTGCAGATTCAACACACATGTTAGATGGAGTTAAAGGCATACACAGACATAGTATTTTCCCTGTA
Organism: Prunella vulgaris; assembly: GCA_026898435.1. NCBI lineage: Eukaryota > Viridiplantae > Streptophyta > Magnoliopsida > Lamiales > Lamiaceae > Prunella > Prunella vulgaris. The sequence goes on along the minus strand of JAPKLY010000053.1, from coordinate 1,574,575 downwards.
GATTCAACATACACACATGCTTGATGTAGATTATCTGCATTTAATGAAGTATATCCGAGTTTCTAGATATAGTTAACTAGTTTTACTATAGAAACATTCCCCCAATGAGTCGAGCAATAGCGAGCCTCTGATTCTTCCACTGTGGATCAACAAGAAATTTAGAAGACTTTAGAAAGTTTATATTTGAACCAAAAATTTCAACTTAGGAATTAGGCAAAACTATGAATGTGTCAATCAACACACAAGAACTTTGCAGTAAACACAAGCCAGGTTGTGGGATGAGTCAAACCATTACCTCTTCATTTTCGTTCCCTGACTCTGCAACCCATAGGTTCCCTTCAGAGTCCCTTAAGAAGACAGCAGTATGACCAGCATAAGATCCAGTCACCCACTTCTCTAGGGTCTCGAAACCACCCCATCTGCCTCGAATTTTTGATAATGCAAGGAAATCTCCAGAGTGGATATCCTCAACAGTAATGTTAGTTACCCATGGTTCAGGTCTTTGCTCAAAGGTTGCCCCCATGTGCTTTTTAAGAAATGCAAGATTAGAGTTCTCACCCCATCCAGTATTTGTGAATAAAGGTAACACCTCCCATAAAGCCTGAAGAGTTCCTATCATCCCCGCTTGCATCAGAAATATCGAAACTCCCCTATTTTTGACCTAATTTCCATGGAAAAAATTCATATTTGACCTGAAAATATAATTTCAGAGTAAATGAAGTTCTGATCTTTATAAAAATAAATACAACTCACATATAAAAACTCCTCTTCTGATTCCCACTCCTTGAAGTCAAGAGTATGCTCTCGAGATAGAATGTAATAGTCCCAAGTTACACGATATGGAGTTGCAAAGACATAAAGATCCATGCATGTCCAACTATGTGCTTTGGTAACCTGGGCATAGAACCGTGAAAAAGAAGATCAACAAGCTAAGCAAAAGCAATCTAAAAGGCTATGCCTAAAATCTGTCCCATTTTTGCAGATTTTTCATGGAAATAATTCAGATAATTACTTCAACAAGGTCCGTTTTGGTAATAGAATTTCACTGTAATGATTGATATCAGCCAAGATATCAATAAATAAATAATCATATTTAGGAAAACTTTACCCACTCATACAATGTGAACAGTCACTCGGTAAAATTGTTACAAGGAAAGTAAAATTAAAACTGTTCCTCTATTAATCGATCAAATGTAAACAATCCCAACAATAACAGCCGTAAACAGATCAATATAAAAACATAATCCACAAACCATAAATCCGATTACCTAAACCTCCAAACCCTCACATCTAGAATGATCGAAAGAAGAATGAATTTGTAAACAATTCGATAACCTTAATATGGAGAGTTCCACCCCCAAACTGAGTGCCGCTGTTGTTGTGAAACACCAACCAAGCAGTGTTGTTATAAAAACAAGCTCCTTTCCAGTGTAGAATTGAATTATTTGACGCAGCGGCAGCCCCCACAAAGGACGGCAGAAGGTCAGCTGCGTTGTTGAGCTTGTTCAGAATAGGCCAAGAAACTTGTGCAGGTAGCAGCGGCAATATTTCTCCGGGACGAAAGGGCGCTTTAATGGCTTGTACCTTGGGGGAGTATAGACTGCAAACGATTAAAACTGTCGATAATAGTAAGAATTGCAGGTAGGTTCTGATGAGCTTGCAGAGAAGCGTCATGGCTATGGGAGATGGAAATAATTGGAAAATAGAGATTTGACTACTTGTAATCAGATTTTTAGCACATTGATAAAGTATATACCTTTTGTTCTTTCTTCTGATACCAAGCTATCTTTATGGGAATGGTTGAAGGAAAATAAAGTCACTCTGTTACAAGTCACTCTTTTGGCAAATTTATTTATATAAAGTTGTATTCAGGACATATTATTAAAATAAGAAAAAAAAAAGAGATTAATCAAAATAAAGTCAGTCACTAGGACCGACTGGTGACATAAACAGGCATAGATTCCTTCTCCTTAGGAATGACATGGAATGAATTTGAATTGTTGTTGCTGTACAAACTCCAACAACAATGCTTGCAGAGCAACCATAGATTTTGATGAAGTGGACAATTTGGAGGGATTTGTCAGTGAGTGGTTTGACGGCGATTATTGATTCCAGCAACTATGGTTGTTGTTGGCTTTCAGGGGTGGACGGAGGTGGCAAGCTTGTGCTGCTTCTGCGCTTTTCCGGTGCAGAGAGAGGGAGAGAGAGAGAGAACTGTCATGCTATTACTGTTGTCGTTCAATATATTCTATTCATTTTTGTGAAACATCAAAATATTTAATCGTTGGATCATCATATGAATATTTATTTTATTAACAAGAATTATATATCATATTTTAAATAATTTGATATATTATATAGTACTCCCTCTGTCCCATAGAAATTTACACACTTTCCTTATTTGGACGTACCACACAAATTTGCACACTATTAAAAAATGAAACATTGATTTGCGTGCGCACTCACAAATATATACACATATTTACCCATATGCCACTACTTTATATATAAAACATATTTTTCTTAAAAAATGTGTCGTTCCGTAGGGTGCAAATTCCTACGGGACGGAGGGAGTAACTAATATCATGTCTTCAAATTGATTGACCAAGGATGATATTATAAAAGTGCATTATCAGATGATACGGGGTGGAAAAAGGCATAATCCGGCGATTATTGATTCCGGCAATAGTTTTCTTTTGTGTCTTCAACCTGACTGTTGGACCAAGGATGGTACGGGGTGGAAAAAGGCATTTTGATCTTCCACTGCTCGCAAAACTTGATCATTTCTGAGTCATCAACTGCTTTTCATTGTCGAAGATTATGGCTTGTGGAAGTCCATATCTGCAGATCAGATTCTCCCATATGAACTTGATTATTTGGCCCTGATCGATCTAGGTCAAGGGCTCTGTCTCCGCCCACTTGGTGAAGTAATTGATGGCTATCACCACCTTGAGCCATCGAGAGCGGGCCAATCAGGTCGATTCCCTACTAGGCGAATGGCCACGGGCTATAGATGTAGGTGAGCTGCTCGGGAGATTACCCAATGCTTGGGCCATTGATTTAGTACTGGTGGCATGCTCTGGCATAGGCAATTGCATCTTTTCTAAGTAACTACCAAAAGTAACCTTATCTGACGACTTTGTAGGCTAAGGACCGCCCACCAATGTGGTTTCCACATACTCCGTCATGGATTTCCGTCAAAACCCTTCTTCCCTGCTCGGGGGTGATGCGGTTCAACATCGGCATGCAGAAACTTCATTTGTAGAGTTGGTCATCGATCAGGGTAAAATTTGACCTTGACATTGTCATTCGGTAGCTCCTCTCGTTTAAGTTATGTAACGATGGGCATCATCCAGTAGTCCTCAAGCATTTTTAAAGTTACGACCACTTGCCTATTTACAGACGGCATGGTGAACTTTGTCAGCTGGACATTGGACAGATCTGCCTCTCCCTTGGAGGTCACAAGCTTTGAGAGCACATCAGTTTGCGTGTTATGCTCACGAGGCACCTGCTCGATGAAGATTTGCTAAGTTTTTTTGCAGAGGCTAACGACCAGGTCCTGGTATTTTTTCATCTTATTCCGATTGCGATATGTGAGCTTGGGGCCGCAAACTAGGGCTTCATACTCGGCTTTGTTATTGACCGAGAAGAAATCAAAATGTACTGCATTGATGAAGCATTGGCCTTTGGGGCGAAGGAGGACTATTTCAGCACCGGGTTGGGTGCTCGTGGAAGATCCATCCGTGTATAGCTTCCAAGGAGGGTGGTTAACCTTTGAAAGATTGGTGGGTAAAGTGAGTTCCCCCACAAAGTCTGCCAGAGCCTAGCCTTTGATCGTCGTACGAAGAGCGTAGGTGACCCCGTATTGTGTGATCTCTAGTGACCAGTTCAACAAGCGTCTGTTTGTGTCCAGATTGTGTAGAACTTACCTGAGGGGGAAGTTGTCAGGACCTCAACCTAGTGGTAAAAAAAGTAAGGTCAGAGCTTTTGGACGATCAGCACGAGAGTGTATGCTAGCTTTTCCAGTGGCATGTATCTCAGCTCGGCATCGTGAAGGACTTGACTGACAAAGTATATAGGTAAATGTTGTTGTCCCTCTGCTCGTACGAGAACTGTGCTAAGGGCCGAGTCCAAGGTGGCGGGGTATAGGAACAACTCTTTCCCTAGAATTGGTTTGGAGAGGATCTGGGGGCTAGAGAGGTTGAAGGGGCTTTGGCTGGTGGTGCCTCCTCCTTGAATTTGTCAAGACGCTGGGTGAGCAGCTTCTGGTAGTTGATGAACTCTCCAGCTCAGTGCCTGAACTCAACATATATCATCGGGAGATCCTGTGAGGGATAAAAACATTGACGAGTCTCCACAGAATCCTGCCAGAATGAAGTGCAGGGCTAGCTCTTTGCTGACCGGTTCCCCACTGAGGATGACTTCCTTGATCCGATCGATGTATTGTTCGTCTATCTCTTCTTTGGTTTGCCTCACTCTCATGAGACGGTGCCAGCTCTCTGGTTTATTGATATTTGCGATGAAGTAGGAGACAAATTTCTTCCCGTGATCAGCGAAGCTGATGATCGATCTGGTTGGGAGGTTGGCATACCACTTATGCGCGAACTCGCCCAGAGTCAACAGGAATTGGCAACACTTCATCGCGTTCGAGGCCCCTCGTCCGGTCATGTAAATCTGATCCTTCGACACGTGGGTCTCTGGATCCGTCTTTCCCACATAGAGTGGAGCTTGGAGTGGACTGATTTTGGTTTGAACCGACACACACTCTAACACGATATATAGTGGCTCGTTGTCCGAGCTGAGTCTTTTGGGGAATCTTCCCCTCGCATCCACCTTGCCCTCCACCTCGTCGAGGTATTTCTGGAGGTCTATGAGGAGCGACTGTTGGCTACCCTTCGCGGTCAAAATATCCATTTCGATGGGGTCTGGTCCCTATGATATCGATAGGGGCAAACTCCGGGCCCTAGTCGGTCGAGGGCTGAGATCCTGCTGTGATTGTGCCTGGGGAGGGCATTTTGCACACTGTTCAGGCTTTTCTGCACCGAGACATGATGCTCAGATCCTCGGGAGCGTGAGACCCTCATGGTAGGGTACCTCGCTGAGTTGGTTAGGTGCTCGGGCACAGAAGAAACCAGGGGATTTTTCTGTCGACAAGCCATGATGAAGATCTCTCAAAGAGATCTTCACCGAGGTGGATGAAAACCGATTTGGCATGAGATTTCGATGCCTCGATGCTCTTAGTGACCCTCTTCTTTTTGAGCTTCTTCTCCTGTTTGCGAGTGTTATACTTCCTTTTTTGGGCTACTTTGGTAAGCCCTTGACCTGCCTTCATCTCCTTGTATTTTTTTTTGGAGCTCTCTTATCGCCGTGTCTACTTCCTTTGAAGTCTTCCAAGCGCACCGGCATGCTATCTTTCATCAATCGCTCGGGTGCGGCCAGGGTTTCCTCAGCCACTGGAGTGACGTTAGGGGAGAGTGGGAACTCTGTTATTGGGATGCACAATCCAAGCGGTGTCGCGCTTGGAGCCTCTGGTGGGATGATTGATGAGACTGGCGCTGTTGCCTTTCCAGAAGACTGTGCAGCGTGCTTTGACTTGGCCATGGAGGTGTTAGGACGATAAGGCGGAAAGAAAATTGGGAAAACATGGGGTTTTTTAGAGGAGATTGAGCATTTTTAAGAGCTTGTGGGTGATTTTAATGGAGGTTTCCCACAGACGACACCATTTGTTGGACCTGTAACAAATAGTACAGTTTGTTGCACAAGCAACAATATATTAAGCATAATTAACTCTGAATAAAATTGATAAGACACCGATATTTTCCTAGTCTTTATATTGTGAGGACTAGGACTTTAAAGGGTGGCTGTAATTATAAGCTAATTAAGCTGTTACAGATTTACGATCAGAGCACAGGACAAAATTCCAGTGAGGAATGGTGCGTCACTGCATATGTACATATATTTCTATGTGCGTATCTATAGGTAATATTGCAGTGGTGTGGAGATTCTAACTTGAATTCTTCCTTTCACATTCAACCTCCGAGGGTTGGTATTTATATGTTATGGGAGACAGTGTGGCCTGCATAGGCCATTCTCGCATGGTCCCCCTAGCCTATGGAGTAGACCTCTGATCGTGGTCTGTATTCTGGACTTACGGCGCTGTCCATTATCTCTTGTACTATTCCACTAAGAGGTCGCCACATCGGTGGATATTAGTAATTAATATAATAGTACCTTTTGGCAGGTATATAGGGCGCGCCTAGGCTGATTCGGTTGTCCTCGGAGATCCTCTATAGGGGAAACCTGCTCGGATCTAGGATTTCTCAAAGATTGGCGTACTTACTCGGTGATCCTTAGATTCGTCCTGATGCTCGCGAGAAAGTCGATTGAACGTCTGATCTAGTGTGGTTGCTAGCATATATATTGAGATCTTTTCCCGAGCACTGTCCTAATGCTCGGTAGCCAGGACGTCGCAACGTGTAGATGTTGATCTGCTCGAGGTTGTTCATCTGGGTCGAGCTATTGCTCGATAATCTTGCTCTTAGATTTCGGATCTCGGTGATCCGAACGTCGAGTGGGCCTTTTACCCTAGAACGGTCTGTTGGGCCGCTGGGATGATGTATTTGACCCACAACAAATATATAATTTTTGAAATTTAAAGAATTATTTTGATGAATTTTAAAAAAGTTACAAATAAAAATGAATTAATTTGATGATTTAAAAAATGTGACTCAATTTGAAGTTATATACAATTAATTGCATAAAAATAAACAAATCAAAATAATTTAGTAGTGTAAAATAGTAATATTATAAAATTAAGAAAAAGTTTTTGAAATGTTTATATATAAACCAAGTAGAAGCAAACAACAATTAATTTGATGAAATAAAAAAAAAGTAACTCAATTTGGAGTTATATACATTAGTTGCATAAAAATGAACAATGAAAAATTTTTAGTGGTGTAAAATAATGAAATTATAACATTATGAAAAAATTATTGATATATATATATAAACAAATTAGAAGAAAATTTAATTAATTTGGTGAAAAATGTGATTCAATTTGGAATTATATACAATTAGCTGCATAAAAATGAACGAAATAGACAAGTGCCCGAGTGGAATATGTCACATCAAAGATGTCCATAGGTCGTGTGTTCGACTCCCCTAGGCACAAAAAATGCAACATTTATTCAGAGCTTATATAAGCTCATATATACAATGTGCCACTATATTGGCAAGTGGAAGCAAAATTTATTTAAATATTAATTTTTTTATTAATAATTCTACGACCATCAAAACCAATTGTTACAATGCCTCGTTTTTTTTGTGGTGTGATCAAATAAAAAAAATCAATTGAAACATTAAGAAAGATGGTGATTCTATACAAAAATATAATACAAGAAAGACAGATTCTTATAATGCATTCAAAGTCGTCATTACATATTTACATTAATATTGAGTGTATATGTCACAAATTTATGTAGAAATAATCGTAATTTAAAGTAGTATATATTTAAATTTGAATATTTTCTTAAAATTCATTTATTTTAAATTTGCTTGGAAGTCAAAATTTGTAGGTAAAGACTAAAGAGTGTTGTTGAGAAACTCATTAATGAAATTTAGCAAACGTATTAGTAGAGACAAAATCAGATGTATAAAAAAAGCTCATTTTGAGGATAGAGGCTTGAGGCTTCTCCTCAGTTCTCTTCTATTCTCTCCCTCTTATTTTTGCTTTTGTCCACTGATAACTCTCTACAAAACGCAAACAAATCGTTGAACACAAATAGTACACGATCCCAATAGCCCCACGAAACCCACTAACAACCACATTCTCAACTTACACTTGGACGACTTCCTTTTCCAATTATAACCACCAATTCTTCTTTATCATATTTTTCTTTTTTCTTTTTTATATTTTTAAGCCATCATTTTCTTCTTCACAAAACTAAAATAAACAACGCCAAGGCTTAGTTTATTTTGCGCCAACTACTTTACCAATGGCCATTCTATCACAGCCTCCTCATACTCTCAACCGATCTCGAATTCTCAATCAAATAACACTCCCTCCCCGCCGAGTCCTCCATTGCTCCGCCACCGCGCCGCACAAGCCCCACCGCCCACCCATTCTTAACGACCCAACTCTCAAATCAACGTGGGCCCACCGTGCATGGCTGACCAGCGGCTGCACCACCGTCCTCATTTCTCTAGCTAAAGCCGTTGCGGGGGCGGCCGAGTCCCACATTTGGCTCGAGCCGATCATCGCCGGCTTCATCGGCTACGTGCTGGCCGACCTCGGCTCTGGCGTCTACCACTGGGGCATCGACAACTACGGCGGCGCCGAAACCCCGGTAGTGGGCGCCCAGATCGAGGCATTCCAGGGGCACCACCGCTGGCCGTGGGTGATCACGCGCCGCCAGTTCGCTAACAACTTGCATGCCCTGGCGCGTGCCGTCACATTCACCGTCATGCCGATTAATCTTGTGTGCGATGAGCCGACCATTCTGGGGTTTGTGGCAGTGTGCTCCGGCTGCATTATGTTCAGCCAGCAGTTCCACGCGTGGGCCCACACGACGAAGAGCAAGCTGCCGTGGCTGGTGGTGGCCCTCCAAGACGGCGGCGTGCTGGTGTCCCGATCGCAGCATGCGGCGCACCACCGACCGCCGTATAACAATAACTACTGCATCGTGAGCGGAGGTTGGAATGAGATAGTGGATAGTATTAAGTTGTTTGAGGCCTTGGAAATGGTGATCTTCTTCAAGTATGGTGTGAGGCCCAGGTCGTGGACTGAGCCCAACTCGGATTGGGTTGAAGATGCTCGAACCACACAATTACTATCGTAGTTTTTTTAAAAGAAAAAATCATTTGAAAATATAATTCCTTATCTATTCTTGGTTTTTATGCTACTAGAAAATTTAATAATTAGGTCTCTTTTGTACCAAACAAACATTGTAATTTAAATTTAAATTAAAATTTATATAATATTAATTGTTTTACTGAAAAGTTCAATGTTTATATATTTATAATATATATATGAGCAACACTTAGTGTAGAAATTTCTATATATAGACAAGAAGAAAAAAAAGGATCACGCTCCCAGCTCTCCTTTTAACCCCACGCCTAACGCCAATCTAACTTAACGTAAATGTTGGCAATCTCCCCCCACCCAATCTCCCCCCATCCTTGCCAATCTTTTTAAATTTATTTTTTTTTATTTTTTTTTAAATAAATGTGTTGATTAAAAATTATACATTTAATATTATATAATAAATAAATATTTATACATATAGTAATACATATTTAATCTTACAGTAACACACATTTAATTTTATAGTAACATATATTTGCTCTAATAGTAACACACATTTCTTTTTCAATTTGTGTTACTATATGGACAAATGTGAGTTACTATATGGGCAAATGTGTTACTGTAAGAATAAAATATATTTTTATGAGAATAAATATGTGTTTCTTAATTTATTCATTATCCATTTAAATCTAAGTATATTATTTCAAGTAATACACATGTTATTATATGAAAAAATAATTATTTCTATAAAAATAAATAAATATTTGTGAATAATCAATATTTGTTCTTATAGTAAATTAGTAATACACATTTTGCTCTTGCATTATGTGAAATATTATTTATTCTATAAAAACAAATGAATATATGTAAAACAACAACATTTTGTTAGATAGTAACACACATTTGTCTCTCAGTTTGTGTTACTATATGGACAAATGTGTGTTACTATATGGGCAAAATTTATTTTTATGAGAATAAATATATGTTTCTTAATTTATTCATCATTTCTTTAAATCTAGGTATATTGTTTTTTGTAATACATATGTTATTATATGAAAAAATAATTATCTCTATAAAGATATATAATTATTTGTGAATAATCAATATTTGTTCTTATAGTAACACACATTTTGCTCTTGCATTATGTGAAAAATTATTTATTCTATTAAAACAAATGAATATATGTAAAATAATAACATTTTATAAGATAGTAACACACATTTACTCTAATAGTAACACATATTTACTCTTCAATATATGTTACAATATGCACAAATGCATGTTACTAAATGGACAAATGCGTGTTATTATACCATCATAAATTATGAGCAAATTTCTAAATTTATTATATAATATTATTTAATTTATTATTAAATTTATGAAAGTTATAAAACAATAATAAAACTAAAATCTTATATGAAAGTGGTGTGCATGTGTGTGTCTGATTGAGGGAGGAAGGGGGGGGGGGGTTTGTTTGAGTGATGGGAGCCTAGGAGGGAATTAGTGAATGTGTAACATCACTTTCCCTGGCGGCAAATTAGTGCACATCTTCCCTGGCGACAAATTAGCGCGTGTGGGATTAATTTGTTTTCTAATCTATTTTTGGAAATTTCTACCGTAAAAATTTCTATATAAGTTTTTGTCTATATATATATATATATATATATATGGCATGTACAATGACACCGTTTTAATTCTTTATTTGTTTTTTTAATAGTGATGATTGCCACCTGGCATGTCTGTTTAGGTATTTTTCAATAAAATTTAAATAAATGTAGAATGAAATTAATAAAGTAAATAAATAGAGAACTATTTCAATAAAAATAAAATAATCAAGCAAGAATTTTGTTAAAATCCTTTATTTATTTATTCAACCATTTACTTGTTATTGTTACATTTATATAGGATTTATTACTTAGAAGTGGTCAAAAAAACCCCTGATAACTCAAACTAGTACATATATTAAAGTTAATTTCATCCAAGTGAAATAGTCTTTTATCTGAGTACATAAACGTCAATCTATTTACCTAATTGCCACTCAGCAAATCCATCCCCAACTTTAATTTGAATTCATTAGACACATACTCCAAACCTCATGCCCTCTCTCTATTCTCCCCAAAAAATTACCCCCAAATCGTCGACGGTGGGGGTGGGGCAACGAGATGCAATAAAAGGGGCGTTCAATTTTGTGAGCGACACGCGACGGAGAAGGGGGCGTCGCGTGCCGGAGGGGGTGGATTTTTCCGATGGATATGGCTTTTGATGCTAGGGTTCTTCGATTAGGTATTTCTCAGATGAGAGTTGTTTGATTTAAGGCTTGTATATGGACCGGAGGGGCGAAGGTGTCAGAGTTTAGGGTTTAGGGTTGGGGCGGTGAAAGGAGTTGAAGGCGAATAGGAACATTTCATGGGCGGAGGCGTATTGCCGACGGTGGTGGTGAAAGGCGGAGAGGTTGTGGGTGGTGCGCGAATGGGCAGTGGCTATGGGAGGTGGAATGATGTTGCCGAGGTGTAGAGACGAAGGACTCAACCCGAACGAAGAAGTCGTTTCCATATGATATTTATTGTTGGCCTCCTTCAGAGCTTCCAAATATATACGCGGCCCGGTATTAAACGCCACAAACTAAAATTGATCCTTCATCTCGAACTTCTTCCCTTCCTCCGACAACCATTTCTCCAGCTTGAATTCAGACTGTTGTCTCCCCAAATGAATTTCATCCTCCCCAACGAATAGATCGAGTAGGTGATGTATGACCCCACTGGAACAAATGTGTCGTACATATTTCTTTCTTCTTTTTTATTTTAGTGGAATTCATGATGTTTGGTAGGTGTGATTATATTAGGTGGTGTAAAAAATTATTGCTAAATCGATGGTTTTGAGGTAGGAGATGAGGCGCACTTATTCAACTCAAGACTTCAATTATTTCCAGGCAAACTGAGATCGAGAATTGATTGACCATTCACTGTGCAACATGTGTGTCCTTTGGGAATTTTGGATCTAGTAGATAAAAAACAAAAGGAATGAATTTAGAGTGAATGAGCATTGGGTGAAGCGATATATCTCCTAAAGGATAAAGGAGAGGAGTGCATAGATTGAGTTCTCCAACATCTGAACATGTTGAGATATGTCCGGCTTAGGACGTTAAATCTAGCACTGAATGGGAGGCAACTCATTTTCTCGCTCATGGGCTCTCCTTCCAACAAAATTTTATCGGACCTCTCAAGGTACTGTTAGTCCAATTCCTCACTTTCTTGATTGATATTAGCTAGGCAGTGCTTTTGAGTGAGGTATGTCCCGTACCCCGAGAAATGTGAGAGGAATCCCATGGTCAATTGCCCAAGTGACTCTATTGAGCCGGGTACGAGTGATAAAAACCATCTGTGAGCTCGATCCTCCAAAATAAGCGAGAAGTTCCTACACTGGGTGGCATCTTTCCCCCCATAGAAATCAGGAAATCAGAGTACCTCGAGATATGGAATTTCGGATCTGACTCCCCTTCATACAGAGCTATGACTGGGAATTGTATTTTTTTAATCGAGGCCTTGAGTATGGTGGAAGCAAGTGGGGATACTGTGAGTGTGTTAGAACTAGCCCCGTCATTCTTAATTATCACTTGTTTCTGCCACTCTTCTATCACTTTCTTAAGTGTGGCCAACTCGTCATTGTGGGTCACCTCCTGTGGAGGCTGTTTAAGGACCATAGTTCGCGTACGAGCTTGGTCCCGCAGTCCTTCACTATGGGGTGACCCATCTATGACTTGCTGAAATTTTTGTGCGCCCGTGGGCCGAGTCTATCAGAAGCTGGCCTTCTATGTATGTCAGCAGCTGGTCTCCTAGGTGGTAGCTCTATGATACCAATTTGTTGCGGAGCCAATGGTGGCGACACGGACTCTCGCGGGTTTCCAATGGGTCTTTATCCTAGCCTATCTCATAGATTGTCTCGTGGTCGGTTAGTAGTAGAGCCCTCAACTCGACTCCCAGTTCGCTCGCTCTGGGATCAAAGTCTGTCACTTATTTTTACCTTGCCAGCAGCATGTTGGTGGCGAGCTCACGCGCTGCTCGCCTGACCTACCTCTTTGCTAGAAGGACCGGGAGCATATCGTGTCCCTACCACGGGCGGTCCCGGTAGGAGTGGGCTGGATAGTTGGTTGGCGAGTTGCAAGCTGTTGCTGCCTCTAGACCTCCTTCAGTAACGTGATTGTTTGTTCCAGTTCGTCGGGGTTTTGTAGGACAGATTGTACTACTGGGTCCAACCCATCTTGGAGTATAGTGGGGGCTAGTGCCCAGGGTTGAGCTCGTGGCTGTGAGTTTTCATCCTCCGCTTGGTTTCGGTGAGTTCCACGCCCTTTCCATCTCCTTGTTATGGATGATGTATATGTGTTCTCTCGAGACATCTTTCAAGTGTTGTTAGAAGGTTATTTAATTCATTTCCAGTATGTTTCTAGCAAAGGTGTATTGGAAGTACTTCTCACTAGTCTTGCATGTGAGTGATTTTCCAATTTCTTGGTTTTACCAACTCATGCATGCATGCATTAAAAGTTTTCTTGTTGGGGATATTTGCAAATTTTTGGGAATTGGTATATTTGTTCAGATTTTCAAAGTGTTCTTTAAACCTTCAAACTTCTCTGTACAACTTTTGATCAATCGGAGGATTGACGCCCTTCCTCTAGTGTCAATTTTTGTAGTCAATAAGAGATGATGTGGACTAGTAGTTTTGGCGAGCTAGCTGGCAAGCTATTTTGTCTTAAGCTTTTTGCTTATTCTAATTAATCTTTATTAGCTCGCTTAAGAGGTCGCCTATCAACATGAAACTTTTTAGAAGAATTTCTCCAACAAGGTTTTACAAAGGTGACAGGTTTTCAAAACTAAAAGGGATAGAATTTTTAGAAAATCCAAGACCAAGGTTATCAGTTTTTCCAACAGACAAAGCTTCATTTAAAATAGATGTACCTTTGGAGTACTTTTCTAAACATAGTGTAGAAGCAGCCAATTTTTCTTGGAGTTTAGGAATTTCAACATCCTTTTTATGTGAGATTTACCTCAAGTCTTGTGATAGTTTCAATCAGCTCTTCATTTGCTCGATTGACATCATTCAGTTCTTTCTGATGTTCAGCAACCTTTATTTCTAAAGGTTCGTACTGTCCTCATCAGATTCAAAAGTAGACTGAAACTTGTTTGATGTTGATGCTGAGATTGTCACACTAGGTTCAACATCCGAGTCACTTCCAGAAAAATCTTCTTTCACACATTCAGATAAATATGCAAGTTCCTCATCTGTAGACTTTATATCTTCATCACTAAAAAAATAGTTAAGCTCATCCTTTTTTTCAAAAGAGTGTTAACACATTGATTCGCATAATGATTGAAACCCGTACATTCATCACAAATGATCTTTTTTTCTATACTCAGGATCATACTTAAAATTTCTTCTTTGGATGGGTTTTCGACCAGAAGTTTGAGGGGAATTTTTAAAATCTATCTTAGGCTTAGAGTTAAAATCAGATTAGTTTTTCTTTTGCCTAAGGTAGGCTTCAAATTTTTTGGTAAGAAATGCAATACTGTCAATGTCATCAAAAGTGTCATCAACCTTTTCTTCAACCTGTTCAATTTCAATAATAACAGAAGTTTTTTCAGAATTTGAAGAAGTTTCACCTTTAAAAACAACAACACCCTTTTTATCATATGCAGAATCTTGTTGAGACAAATCTATTTCATAAGTTTTTAAAATGATCATTAGTTCATTATGACTCAACAAATAAGTGTTTATAGCTTCTTCTATGGCACAAACTTTACCATTAAATCTTCTAAGAAGTGTACGAAGGGTTTTGTTCACTACTGAAAATTAGATCTCCAAGTGATTGCAGTTCATTCACCACCTCATAGAGTGTTTCATTGTTGGAAAAAATCGTCCCACCATATTTCATCCTCAGGCCTTTAAATTTTGTGTTTAGCATCCTTGATTTTTCTCGACGGACACTGTCAGAACCTTCACAGGGTTCTTGTAGTCTTTCCTATGCATCTTTGACAGAATCACAATTTTAAATAAGGATGAACATCAAAGTGTCAATCGATGAATTGATTGTGTTGATGACCTTTGATTTGTACAATGATAAGTTGTTCTCCTCCGTGGTCCATTCAAGTTCATTCATGAGGATCTGGTCTCCATCTTTATCTTCATTGGTGGGAGGCGTCCAGCCTGACAATATGTTCTTCCAGGCACGTTCATCAAGAGCTTTTATGTAACTCCTTATCCGGCTTTCCCATGCAGCGTAGTTGGTTCCATCAAGTATGGGAGGATAGGTAATGGATCCACTGGAGTAGATGGCTCCAGAAGAGTAATCCATGACAACTCAACACTCAACACTCAACACCAGAGCCAACACTTTATACCATCAAGTGATGGCTCTGACACCACTTGAGAGTACTGTGGTACCATGTTCGAGTTGTAGTATTGTTCGAAGTGTGGTCAACACACAAGATAATACTTAGTGTGGTCAGAATACAAACTTGAAGAGAGAAAAAAAGTTTAAACAGCGGAAGACTTGAACACAAGGATTACTCAATCTTTCCACAAACTAAATTAGTTTGTGGTGGCCTCAAGACTGAAATATAACTAACTTGGAAAAAGTGATTACAAAAATAAATTAAGAGGTGGAAACATTCCTTCGACTCTCAAACATAAAATCGGATCTATGATCCAAACAAGTTCCCAAATGACAAACCTAGATTGTAAAGTCTAAGCCTACTTTAAGTATGCACTTCCACTGCCTGTGATCATTACATACAAAACGTATGGGATAACAGTATACACAATGTTGTACGAGGTGTATCAACATTTGTGAAAACACTACAATAAAAACCGTAAAATGGATTCCTATCTAATCTCATTGCTATAATATTGTAGTGGGATGTCTCTCTCATATTTTTGGACGTCTTAATCTCTATTTATAGGCGTGGGATATTTGGACATCCATAAAGGTAGTGGATCCGATAAGAGAGAAGTTAAGATCCACTTTTTTAGGAGTTGAGGTAACTTCCCTTCATTTGAATAACCTCCACTCTAACTTCCATGTTTCTAGATTTTTCTTGGCTTTTCTTGAATATTTTGGGACGTGTAAAAATAATTTCCACAGACCTGAAACAACACCAAGGACAAATATTCGAACAACACTAAAAAGTTAGTCGTTAGAATAAAAATCCTGGAGGATGGGTGTGATTCCAGATGTGACCAGCACTGGCCTCAACACTCACATTAACAAAACATAAAAGAGAGGAAATAAAATTAAACCAATTGAACTCCTGTGAAAAATCATACGGATGGACGATGCTGAATCACCGGCGAGTAGCCACAAGAGGAGTGGTGATTCTCTGCAGAAGAGAGAGAAAGAGGCGCAGCTGTTACGGCTGTAAAATGAATTGGGTTTATTTGTGGGTGAAGGAGGATTTTAGGGCTTTTATTATATATTAGGTTTTAATATGCCACAAATAATTTAGATTTTAAATATAAAACAAAAACTTAAAGTGCAAAGTTCTTTCTTTACCTCCTAGGAGGTCTCATGTTCGATTCTTTTGGACTAAACTAAAATTTTATAATATATATATATATATATATATATATATTCATATAGTCTTTCAAGAATTTAGAATGCGTACTGATCACGATCATTTGACCTTTGGGACTATAGAATCTACTCCTTTCGTTCCTTTGGAATATCTTACAAAACAGTCTTATTTCTTAATGAGAATCCAGTTTAATGACTTCTATATCGAACACATATGTAGGACACCCCAAAATTCTTATGTGTCTCAAACAGGGCTTTCATCTATTCCACAACTCTAATGAAATTTTAAGAACCGATTCGGATGGCACCAAGTATAGAACATAAGCTGTTGTGTCTAAGGTATTACCCCAAAATGACTTGGGTAGCTCAAAATAACTTATCAATGACCTGACCATTTCTAAAAAAGTTATGTTTCTTTGTTCTGCTACCCCATTCGTTAAGATGTTCTGGTGTAGTCAATTGAGATTCAATCCCTTCACTTAACAAATAGTCCAAAAATCAATGCTGAGGTATTCACTCTACGATAAGATTGTAGAAACTTGATACTTGATTAGGGTCATAATTGCATTTTTTGCATCTACTTTTATATGGTTTTGACGTGCTTATGTTCATATTTGACCCTAAAATGATATACTTTGTGCATTTAATCCCTTTTGGCTAGAAAGTTGTGGTTGTAGGTGAAAACGAGCAAAACAAGGAAGAAACGAGCAAGATCGAGAAAAGTCCTAAATTCTGGAGTTGATCCAATTGGTGCAATTGATGTTCCATGTTGAAGATCTTGAATAGAGGGTCGCAACGCAAAAATAATTGAGTCAATCGAAGTTCTAGAACTCAAGATATGATAAAAATGAGGAAGTCGCGCATCGACCGACACTAAGTGTCTTGATCGGCAGCACCTACCTTCAACTCGGCAGCCAATGTGCCTCTGGTCGGCAGCCGTTGTCTGAGGCGGCAGCTCAAGTCCCGCACGAGTGAAGGCACGACCGCGAGTACCATGCTGCTCGGCAGCAATGGACTTGTGTCAACCAAGCTGCCGAGTGTGATCGACAACACCTATGCTTGTGGTCGGCAGCAGTGTTAAAATCTGAGACTTCAGGGCTATTTTCATATTTTCGCGCGGTTTAATGAAGGGCACTTTGGACTAAGCATTGTGGGCACTATAAATATCTCAAGGATCAGATTCTCAATGCCATCATTCCATAATCTTAGTCATTAGTTAGATCATTAGGTAGTTTTAGAGAGAGATGAGGTAGTTACTTAGTGGATTCTTAGTTAGATTTCATACTTCTCTCTACAATAACTTTTGATCCAACCATTGGATCTTTAATCTGTTTGTTCCATTAGATTAGTCTCGTTATTAGCTACAATTCTACGGTTCGTTTTATGATTTTGCATTCCGGATTAGAAGATATCTTTTCAAGGTTTGATGCTTGTATTTCAATTCTCCAACAATTGGTAAGATTTCTTGTATTTCATTTCATATTAGTGTTAATCATGTTTGTCTATAGCTTAATTGTTGAATCTCATTTCCAATTAGCCATGGGCTAATCCCTTGTTGCATGGTTGTATGAATGCTATGGTGAATTTAGTCTCTTGTTGATCATATGCATGAACTAGTAATCTTGATGGATTAGTTCTCTTATTAATGATTTGTATGAATGTTTGGGATGTTTAATTGGAATGTATGGCTTATATGTTTTAGCAATGAAATGAGAATTGAGCTATAAGAACTTTATGCATACCAAGTGTTTGATATTTGACTTGTATGACCAATGAGAATTGCATATTAGCATAAGATCTCTTAATTGGAGTATTAGGAGTTGTAGAGAGATCTAGGCACCTAATAGAGCCCTAGCTTGTGTTGTAGAGAGATCTAGACACTAGTTTGTTTGACTAAGACACCAAGAGATTTTTGAATGTTAGGATGGATAGGACACTAGAGGAACTATAGTAGGATTACTTACATGCATACACACCACTTTTGCTCACTTCCTTGAGGTGATAGCTAGATTTACTTTGCTTTGTTGAAGTAGATAGAAATCATGATCCTTTCTCGTTTTCCTAGCTATTAGCCTTTTGTAGACATTCTATACTTGCTTGATATCGCATCATTTCCCTGTGTTCGATATTTAACTTGGTTAAATTGCCACGACAACAACGACCACGTACACTTGCGTGTGACACGATTTTGGCAAACAATACTCCTTATGCTTTTCCACTTAATCCTTGAACCCTTTGAATTCATCAAAGATCACACACCTATGCCGCATAAGATAAACATATCTATATCTCGAGAAATCATCGATAAAAATTATTGGACTTTAGGTCCAATTTAATTTATTGGACTAATTTAGAGATCCAATTTAATTTATTAGGCTTTAAAGGCACAATTTAATCTATTATGTTAGAAATTGAACTATCTAAATGCTCAATAATATATTTATTTGAGAGTAAAACTTGTGTAGAAATTTCTACTGTAGAAATATTCATTTTTGAAAAATTTGCGGGTTTAAACCGGGTCGGGTCAGATTTGGACATTTTTTTCAAAACTCGTGCAGCTTGTAATTTCAGATTTTTTCGCTCCCAGGTATGTTACAATTTGGGCAAATGTGTGTTACAATTAGGCAAAATCTGTGTTACTACTTGTTAAAAAATTATTTTTTTGTACTTTTCAAGTAATTATAAAGAAAATATGTATTGCAAGAATAAATATGTGTTACTTAATTTATTTTTTATTCTCTTTGTTGATTTATGTTAGTCCCTCCGTCCCACTATAAGTTGCTCATGTTGCCATTTTCGTCCGTCCCACTATATGTTGATCATTATTTTTTTACCTTTTTTGGAAACTACTATTCACTTCTATATTATTATTTTCAATACTTTTTACACTATTTCCATTACTTCTTCACTTTTCTCCATTACTTCTTCACTTTTTTTCCATCACATCACTTATACTTTTTCACTTTTTCTATCACATCACTTATACTTTTTCACTTTTACCTTAATTTGTGTGCCGAAAAGGTGCGAGCGACATATAGAGGGACGGAGGGAGTAATAATATGTTATTCATGTACTAATACAACATTTAATACAATATATTTGTTATATAACATATAATATATATTTTTTCTAAGTATAAATAATTGTTTGTATACACAGTAACACACAATTGATCTTGCAGTAACACACATTTACTCAAATTGTAACATACATTTGCAGTAACACACATTTACTCTAATTGTAACACACATTTACTCTAAATGTAACACACATTTGCAGTAACACAAATTTACTCCAATTGTCACATACATTTGTAGTAATACACATTTACTCTAATTGTAACACATATTTGCTCCTCCATTTGTGTTACACATACAATGTAGCATATACATGTGTTACATTGCATGAACAATATTTACTTCTACAAAAATAAATGAATATGTGTAATAAACAAAATTTAGTCTGATTGCAATACACATTTTGTCTTAAAATAACATGCATATTGCCCAAATTGTAACATACCTGGAAGCGAAAAAAACTGAAATTACAAGTTACGTGAATTTTGAAAAAAAAATGCTCAAATCCGACTTGACCCGGTTTAGACCCACGAATTTTTCAAAAATGAATATTTTTATGGTAGAAATTTGTATTTAAGTTTTTGTCTTTATTTGATATTTTAACACATATCTTTTTTCACTTTATTTTTAAAATTTAGCAATTAATTTTATTTAACTACAGTATTAATAAGATATCTTTTCGTATCAATAAATAAATCTTATAATATAAATTTTATTGTACTCCTCCAAAAAAAAAAATCGTGAAATGTGACAATAGCCACGTTTGAAACTAATTTCATAGGATTAGTCTTGTATGCATCAGTTACACGGTGCAACTCAAGTTTATTTTTTAAAAGTTACACAAAATATTACTGAAAAGTTACATATGTTATTACTGAAAAGTGTATCTTTCATTGCGTAACTTTTCAATAATAATTTGTGCAACTTTTCAGTAATAAATTGTGTAACTTTTTAAAAATAAACTTGAGTTGCACCTGGTAATTGATGCACATCACACCTCTGCTCAATTTCATATCTCATTCATATTTATAATTTATTATTTTAAGTAATAACATAGGAAATATTCTGTTGTGGGCCCCAAGTAATTGGGCGTAACGACCAAGTCATGAGTTCCTATAAATAAGGCCCAGGGATACATTTGCTCTGAACAACCTCGCTATCCAAAAAATAAAAAATACTGCTTCATATTTCCTATTTTATTTAAACCTTGTTTCTTCTCCAAACAAATCTTTCGGCCATGGCACCATCAACACTACTCGCCACTTCAGGTGATCCATCCGTGGTGGCTGATGCAGCAGGCAAAGAAAACCCACCCAAGAGCAGGACTACAAACGATTCCGTCACTTATCTGTCCACGGGTAATCCTTGTTTGGATTTCTTCTTCCACTCACTGGAGCATGACCATAACTTGAACCCCTTTCTGGAAAGGGCGTGGGATCAGGATCCATTGAAGGCCCTAAAGCTCGTTGGCAATCTCCGAGGAGTGCGTGGCACTGGTAACTCTAATAAAAGGGGGTTCTACGCCGCCGCCGTCTGGCTACACGTGACCCACCCCAGAACCCTTGCGGCAAACGTCGCTTCATTTGCGGAATTGGGCTCCTTGAAGGATTGGCTGAAGATTCTGTCCGAAATCCATCGTTGTTACGGTGATTATTTTGAAAGTGACTATGATGAATTCGGAAGGAAATTGAGGTCTAAAGAGAAGAGGATTGAAAACGCCAAAAAGGCTTTATTGGAGAAGTTCAACGCATATCCTGAGTTCAAGTTTCTTCACGAGTGTGTATCGGATCTCTTCGCCCAGTGCTTGAGATCAGACATGAAACTGTTGGAATCAGGAGATTTGGGCAAAATCAGCTCGGCTGCAAAATGGTGCCCATCTCTGGGCTCTGAATTCGATAAAAGTACTCTGTTGTGGGAAGCCATTGCGAAGAAGGTGTTTCCCAGAGAGGAATATCCGGAGTACCAAGGTGTGGAGGAGGCCCATTATGGTAATGGCGTGAGGGATCGTCTGAGGGAGCAAGTGTTGCTGCCATTGCTTAAGGCCACGCAGTTGCCCAGTGACTGGCGCTCGGTGCCTTACGACAAGGTGTCAAGCAAGTACATGATAGCCCACAAGAAAAAAATCCTAAAGCACGACAAGATAAGATTCGAGAAATACTTGGCCGGAGTGAAGTCTGGCGAGGCGAAAATGACTCCGGGCGAGATGCTTCCCCATGAGATACTGGAGGCATCGGATGATCCGGTGGCGGAGCTTCAGTGGAAGAGCATGGTGGAGGAGATGGGGAAATTGAAGAATTGTCTGGCGATTCATGATGTCACGTGTCGCGACGGGACGGGGTTGGCGTTGGCTTTTTTAGTTTCGGAACTTAACCAAGGGCCTTGGAAGGGGAAGCTCATCGCTCTAGGCGACAATCCCAAGCTTGTATTGGTTCAAGGGGAGAGCTTGAGTGAGAAAATGGAGTATCTTCGAAAAACTATTGAAAGTGATATCAGGAATAGTTTGCACAAGGTGTTTGATGTTTTGCTTCAAGTGGCTGTGGAGGGGAAACTGAGGGGTGAGGAGATGGTGAAGAGGGTGTTCGTGTTCAGCGACATGCAATTCAGCAACTCGTCTAAAAGTAATGACGACGATGAGACGGATTATGAGGAGATTGTGAGGAAGTTCAGGGAGAATGGTTACGGGGATTGTATACCGGAAATCGTGTTTTGGAACGTGGGCAACTGCTCCTACCGACCCACGGCGACGCCGGTGCTGGCGAACCAGCCCGCGGTTGCACTTGTCAGTGGCCATTCCAAAAATTTGTTGAGTTTGTTCACCGAAGAAAAGGGCTCAATTGTGGACCCAGAGGCTGTAATGGAAGCTGCAATTTCAGGGGAGGAGTACAGCAGGCTGATTCTTGTTGATTGATCCACGCCTCTTAATTAATTTTAGCAAGATTCTTTTTGCTACTCCAGCGGTTGAATTTGTTTTCGTTAATCCAATTAATAATCAATTCGGTTTCCCTTTTATTTAATTCTTGATCCATGATTTTTTACTTGTGATGTGAGGAGGAAAAAAGAACTGGGGTACTTCGTTGTTAAATATATGTGCATTTCCCAATGAAGTAAATAATTAATTGCATTTCCGCCTAACTACTTTTATTTATGATACCAATGATGCATTGTACGTTGATGTTGAGTATATCTTTGGTGAACCCGGATTCACATGAACTCGTATCACTGTTATGTATAATTATTATCACTATTATGTATAATCACTATTACTATTATAACAGTGATAATGGATACAAATAACAGTGATAATTGATAATTCGAATTCCCCGTAAACTCGGATTCAAATAAATTTTTGTCGATGTTTACTTTATCTTGGATGGATATTGACGTGGTCTTCGCCTGTAATCCAAAAAAATGGTATAGATTAATAAGTTAGAATTCAATCGAGAGGTTTTACAAGAAAAAAAATTAAAGCCTCAATCAATGCTCGACATATGCAACTTGAAGTATGATGCTTTACATGATGTATTACAGTTCACCAACAGTTAAACTTTGTGTATTTTTTCAAATTTTTAAAAAGTGAAAAATGTAACATAGCTTTTATTTGAAAACTTTTGTATGTGATGTTTCTTCTGTTTTATTTTTGTGTGTTTGTTTAACCTTAATTTGTTAATGTATTTTATATCAGTTAGATAAATAAGAATTTGTTATTCGTCTTGCTTATACTGTCATCTCGGTGATTTTGTGATAAATAAAAGTTAGATATTTCATTTTATGTGATTTCTTACATTTAATTGTATTAATTGAAATATTTGAACTTAATTATGAGATAGATATTTATTTTGCTGTTTTATAGAAAAATGAGTTTTAATTGATTAAAATAGATGCTAATTGAATTGAAGAAAATAACTTGAGTTGGTGTTAGGAATTGATTTCTTATATTAATTTATTTTGACCCATTCATATGATAAAAATCACCGGCCCAAATTGAAAAAAATATCCACACAAGAGTGAAAGCTCATTTTCTTAAAAAGCTCAAGGTCTAGGAATTGCTATTTATGCAGAGAATAAAAGCTGAGAGCAGCAATGCAATGGGGAGTTATCTTCATTTTCTTAAAAAGGGGCCCACACCAAATGCATTTCACCAAGAGAAAGGCATGAGGACGTGGCTGTTTCCTAGACCATTGTCAATGGTAAAACAAAAAAGTAGATTTTTTTGAGCATATCAGCGCCACCGCAACTAAAATTACATATACCTTCAAAATAAGACTTTTTTTCCAATAATAAACCAAACACAAAAACTTATATGAAACGTTTCACGGTGTGAAACGGTATCATATTATTAAATGTGTTATATCCATATCCACCAAAATTCGCGGGCAATTTCCGCGATTGCTTAAAAAAAAAACAAATAGACATGTCATTACAATTAACAATTTGGGTGGTGGCTTAAAAGATTGTGAGCTTACAAACATCATGGTTGATCCAGAAATAAATAAAAGGATGTGAAGAGATTTATTAATTAATTCAGAATTATTTTTTTATTTTTTTATTTGCATATATAATATTTTTATTGTTATTTAATTAGAAATATATTATAAATAATAAAAATAAATAAATAAGAAATACATTTTATCCTATAGTAACATATGTTTGCCCAAATAGTAACACAAATTGAGGAGCAAATATATGTTACTATTATAGTAAATGTGTGTTACAATCTTATAAAAAATTGTTATTTTGCATATATTCATTTATTTTTATAGAATAAATAGTTTTTAACATAATATAAGAAAAAAATATGTGTGTTACTATAAGAAAACATATTGGTTTATTATTAAATTGTATGAAAAAATGTTATTTCTACAAAAACAAATGAATATATGTAAATAAAACAACATTTAATCTAATTGTAACACACATTTTGCTTATTAGTAACACGCATTTGGCTAAATAGTAACATACCTGGGAGCGAAAAAATCTGGAATCATAGTTGTGAATTTTTTTTAAAAAAAAAGCCCAAATCCGACCCGATTCGGTAGCATCCGCGAATTTTTTAAATTTACCCGTTTCACATGAGTGTTCCTCTAAACCAAAAGCTAGGATTTTTTGGGAGCCTTTCAACTAATATCATATATAATCTTTTTAAATTTATTTTATTAACTATTTTAATTATTTAATTTTCAGATTAATAACAATTAATTAAATATTTTGATTGTTTTAACTTTTAACATTTTATTATATTTTTAGAACTCCAAAATTTTATTATTGATTTTTTATTATATAAATGATAACATACAAATTAAAAGCACGAAAAATACATTAAAAAATAATAGACAAAAACTTATATAGAAATTTCCACGGCATGCTAATACAAAAATATCCTTCTGCATTACCGCATGCTAATACTTCAGAATTACCACATTACTCTTGCATGCCTTATCACATGTAGTACTTTTTTTTTTTTAGTTTATTTGTTTAATTTTTTTATTTAAGCTATAAAATTTGTTTTTAAATTTTTATTATTATATAGGTAAATATATGTTTGTTGACAAGGCGAACTACCGAGAGATAATCTCGAGATTATCCCAAGGCTACGAAGGTCGTCGAGGTGAGCGGGAGCTGGGCCACTGGTTCGAGCCAAGGCCGACACAAGGGAGCTCGATGAGGTAGGTAAGAACCTCGCCCGAGCTCCCAATCGACCAAGGTCAGCGACCAGGGGAGCTAAGGATGAGGAGACAATGGGCGAGCTTCCCCTCTCAAGAGGGAGCTCGCCCCTATCCGAGGAAGCCATGCCGAGCTTCACCACTACATCACCCTCGAAAACCGCACAAGGTAAAAGAGCTCGCCGAGTAGCTCGCTCAGTCCGAGGACCCAGCTAGTGGGTGTATAAGTAGGACGTGTACATGTATTGAGATAGGGCATTGTAAAAGGGTGCATTGTGAGGGACCAAGACGAGGGTTACGAACCTTCGTCAACACCGGAAGCCATATAGGCTCGTAAGGTGCTACCTCACACTTGCACACCTATAAATAAGGCCTCTCTTGTACTATTCAGGGGGATTCAATCATAATACACAAGACTTTCTCTCTCTAAATTCTCCATTCTCTCTCTCTATATTATTCCCTCAAGAACACTAAGAACACAATTCTTAGACTATTGTTTGATAGGATTAATATGTTATAACAAGCCACATAACAAACACGATTAGTAAATTCTATCAACAATTTGGCGCTAGAAGAAGGGTCCGAGAACAAGAAAATTCGAGAGTGAAAAATTAGGGTTTGTTGAAGATTTGAAGGTGTTCTTGACCAAAGCTCAAGAACACTTGAAGATACACACACACTTTCATCCCTTGAACGAAAACCCAGATTTTCGGGCAAGAAGCCGGATTTTCGGGTCCCTAAAATCTGTTCAAAAAAGGGTTTTCAAACGCACACGTGTACACGGATAAACCGGATTTCGGATAATCCATCGCACGCAAAGCTACACGAAAACCCAGACGAAGTCACCCTAGCCGAAAGTTAGGAACCTCGGCGAACTTCCCTACTGACCTCGGCGACCTTCCCCCGACGCAAACCCAAGATGCCTAAGGAACAGACCTCAGCAACCATCAGGAGGTGGAAGGAGGGGAATCAGGACCAGGCCGAGGGGGAAACCTCGCGCCGAGCTCCCCAAAAAGGTAATGTCCCGCGACCTCCCCAAGTTTCGGTGGCCCAGGAGGAGTTGAACCCCGCTCTGAGGTACCTCGCTAACAACCCCGACGAGCTCCAGCGCACGATTGCAAACCTGCAAAGGTTGCAATAGAGGTAGCTCGACGAGCTCGCCCTAGTCCCTCGGCGAGCTCCAGCCACTGAAGTCAGGGAGCAAACCAGGCCGACCCAAGGCACCCAGACTCGGGGTCAGTATAGCGACCTCCACACCGAACAGGAGGCGAGCTCGGCCCAAGCTCACCAACACCGAGAACGAGCTGGGAAGGCCAAGGTGGTGGAGGAGCCCGCCCCGCACACTGGGCGAGCTTCGGCCTACACCGAAGCATTCGACACTCACCAATCATTGAGGAGAGAGGTCCTCCAGGGCAGGTTGGGGCTGAGGTACGGAGAAAATGAATGAACGGTGGTCCCAGCCGCATCGCAGGCGGGAGAGTCGGACCTACAGCCTCGCAGGTCAGCCCATGACCGACTGAGGAGGCCCGCGACCGACAGGTTGGGCCCACATGGTGGGCGCCAATTCTGACCCATCACGCAGGGGTCACCCCAGAGTGAGGCACCTCGGGGGCGTGCGTCCACGAGGCGCACGACCTTCGAGCAACCTCCGCCGGAGGTGACCCACGATGATGAGCTGGCCAAGCTAAAAAAGGCCATCGAGATGCTACAACAGCAAGTAGCAGCCAAATCTGGCTGGCCCGATGCCACCACTCTCCCAGTATCCCCTTTGGCACATACCATCCTCCGAGCACCGGTCCAAAAGAAGATCCACTTCCCAGTGATGTCCGCATACGAAGGCGAGTCTGACCCGAAGGTCCACCTGGCCAAGTATGCAGACTACATGATCTCGGTAGGTGCCACCGATGATACTCAGTGCCGGAATTTCCCGCTGACCCTTGGGGACCGAGCCCACCGCTGGTTCTCATCACTCGCCCTGGGGTCGATCCACTCATTTGGCCAACTCTCGCGGGAGTTCTTGGCCCACTTCTCTAGGTTTGGATCCTACCTTACCCAGAAGCACCGTCTCGCCAACATTCACCAAGGTGAGAACGAGACCGACTAGCAGTACCTGGAGAGGTTCGACAAGATACTGCAGGAAGGCAAACCGGTGAGCGAGGACACTAAAGTCATCATAGTGATGGCCGGACTCCGAAAGGGGACCGATCTCTGGAAGTAAATGCACCTTGCATGTCCGAACACTTACACCGAATTCCGCCACAAGGCGGGGGTGTTCGTGGCCATGCAGGAGGCCCTCCAGAAAGAGGTCGGTACCTCCGAGGAGAGGAAACCCTACGGGAAGAAATCCGGGGGCACATACAAGGCTCCCCGGAACTTGAAGGCTTTCGACGA
>JAPKLY010000053.1:1506938-1547073 GCA_026898435.1 Prunella vulgaris | reverse complement strand
GGGGGGCAGGAAGAGAACAAAGACAGTGAAGACTGGTGCACTCCGTTCTGAAAATACTTAAAGGATGGAGCAACCCCCGAGAACACATGGGAAGCTAGTCGGCTACTGAAACAAGCTGCCAGATATACGCTGCTGGATGGCCAACTCTACAAACGTGGATTCTCTCTACCTCTACTCAAATACTTATCTAAGAAGCGAGGGTTCGAGGTGTTAGAAGAAATCCACAAAGGAATTTGCGGGAGTCACGCTGGGGGGCAAGCTTTGGGATATAAGACGATTAGGCAGGGATACTACTGGCCCTCTCTTCGCAAGGATGCCTTTAGCTTCGCACAGAAGTGCCGAAAGTGTCAACTTTTCGCACAGAAGTGCCGAAAGTTATCCACTCCCCAGCCAACCAACTGAAGTCGGTTTTCAGCCCGTGTCCTTTTACAAAATGGGGTATCGACTTGATCGGCCCATTTCCACCTGGCAGAGGCGGTGCTATTGTAGCAATAGACTACTACATTAAGTGGGTTGAAGCACTTACAACGATAAGACAGGAAAAAATGATCGACTTCATATGGAAGAACCTGGTCTGCCGGTTCGGACTTCCGCAATCGATCATCACGGACAATGGAAGGCAGTTCGACGGCCAAAAAGTTGAGAGATTTCTGCAGTTCATGGAACATCAAGAAACACTACTCAACTCCATACCATCCACAGTCGAACGGCCAGGTCGAGGCGGTTAACAAAATTTTGAAACACACATTGAAGCTCCGCCTTAAAGACAAGAAAGTGAGTTGGGCGGACGAACTCCCGGAGGTTTTGTGGTCATACAGGACTTCGTACCGAGCCAGCACCGGAGAAACGCCGTTTGCTTTAGCCTTCGGAACTGAAGCAGTAGTACCGGTGGAAATCCAGAATAAGACCTGGAAGGTGGTAGGATATGATGAAGAAAAGAACGATGAAGCCTTGGCAGTCGAAAAAGATCTGATCGAAGAAACTAGAGCTTCGTCGGAAATGAAAAATGCCACCTACAAGCGCAGAGCGGAAAAATACTACAATTCCCAGGTCCGAGACCGAAAGTTCAAGGTTGGGGACTTGGTGCTGATAAAGAAACTAATGGCCCCACCACCAGGAGTATTTGGGTCAAACTGGGAAGGACCGTTCCGGGTCACCGCTGCCTGGGCAAACAGTACTTATGACCTCGAGGACGCAGAAGGAAAAGTCTCATCATATACATGGAGCGCGACACATTTAAAGAAGTTTTATCAATAAATCGAGATTTTGTAATAGACTAGTTGAAGGTTCGCATCAGGAGTGTTGATGGCAACCGATGTAAATTACGTCACTGTATAAAGTTAGAAGTTTTTCTCAAGAAAATGTTTCAACCCTTCGAAGGTTCGCAAAAATGTTCCAACTCTTCGAAGGTTCGCAAAAATGACCAACTATTCGAAGCTCCGCAATACGCAAGGACCAAGGTCCCAAACGTTATAATCTAAAGGCTCAAACGGCAAAGGCCAAAGTGCCCCAGGTCAGCGAAGGTATCCTCCTTAAAGGATCACCAAGCACCTACTGCCATAAGTTAGAAAATTCACGAAAAAGACAGAAAACGTCTAAGGCAAGGTTCACGAAACCCAATCGCCCAACGTGAATTAAACAAAGTAGAACTCGCTACCCTAAGTGGTTTAAGACGAGCGATTCGCGGCCCTAAGTGGTGTAAGATGAAGAATACGTACTATACAAATAGAGGTACGATTCGTAGTCCTAAGTCACGTAAAACGAACTATTCGCTTCTCGAAAGTAGAGTAAGACGAACAATTAAGTACCTAAAAAATATATAAACGAGCTAATCGAAATTATAACGTAAGCGTAAAAATATAAGTGAAGACAAGATCGTAACAAAAGGCTCGAATTCTATTCAAAAGATACTTAAGAAACTTTCAAGTAAAAAATACTTGAAAAATTCCTAAGTATACGAAGTAGTGCTGGCCACAGAGGTCGGCCAGCTGACCATGTATGGACTACAAAAGTAAGCTCCTTCTGGGCGAGCTACACATGCCCAATGAGCTTCAACTACTTAGACAAAAAGAAAAGCTACAAAAATAGAGCTCCTTCTGGGCGAGCTATGGTGCCCGATGAGCTATGAAGACTTGGTAAAAATCAGAAATGACAAAAGTGAGACTAATCTAAGAAAGCACGAAAAAACTAAAGTCTCTGGAGCAGCGGGGACGACAAGAGCGTCGGTAGGGACCTCGACGGTGACCTGGCCAGCTTGAGGAGAAAGTTCAGGCAGCGTGGTGATGTTGCCTGCCAGCCCGGTGGTGTCTAACCCGGTGGTGTCAAGTATCGCGTCACCACAGGCCTCCTGGAGCTGCTCGATTGTGAGGGGAGTTCGCCCTTCCTCTTCGGCGACCTCCTCTTCAGCAGCATTCAATTCTGGCACGGGGATTGTATTGATGATCTTGAACTGTGCCAGAACGAAGTCGAGAGGAATTCTATGTTTTGGGAGGTCATCGATGTCCAGCTCAGTGTCATCGGGGAAGGGGACCCTATCCAAGCAGTCCTTGAAATCGCCCACCACGGCCTTTATCTCATCGTCGTGATGAGCTCGCGCCCACCAGAGGGCCCTCAGGATCTCAGCATAGCATTGGATGAAACCCCGGTTCGAGGCCTCAGCCTTTGCCGCCACTAGGTCCGCCGACGAAGAGGCATCGTTGCGAAGCTCGGCGACCTCGTTGACCTTCACCGAGAGCTCGCCCCTCAGTCTCTCACACTCCACTTCGGCACTCCTCACCAGACCCCGCTGCAATTCCAGGTCCCTCTTGGTCACCTCATGCTCGCCAGTCTCCTTGGCGAGCTTTTCAGCGAGCTCTTTCTCCTTAGCCCTGAGTCGTGCATCGGCATTTTGCTGGAAGGAGGCGAGCTGCCTCTGAAGCTGGGCGAGGTTGTCCAGGGCACTACTCTCGAAGGCCAAAGCCGCAATAACCTTCTCCTCGGCGAGCTTCGCCGACCTCTTGGCCTTATCGAGCGACTCCACCATGGCGATCAGATTCTTGTTCTTCTCCTGGCGACCTGCTTCCAGCTGCTCCGCTTGTTCAATCACCTTTTGACCGGCGAGGAGAAGCCCACTGGCATAGTGCATTGAAAGCCGAGCGTTCTCAATCAGGTTATGTCTCTCCACGGTTGCCAACTTGGAGTTTGATTAGAACCTCGGCAGCTCGCTCACCGTGTTCCGGGCAAGCCCGACAGGGATTTATCGCATAGAGGTGAGGGAGCGGGATCGCTCAAAGGAATGAAGGGCCTCGTGCCTGTTAGGATGGGCAATGGAGGCATATCTGCGAGGTTCAAATACTTGGGCTAAAGATTGAAAGGACAAAATAATAAGGGAGGAGAAGGATAATAGGCGAGCTACTTACTGAACTCGCTCAGGGTCCCAGCAGAGGACCGTGTCATCATTCATTTGAACCCCGAAGAGCGATGGATGAGGCGGTGCGCTCGGCGTGGAGGGAAGTGCTAAAGGAGCAGTAGACTGGGCAGAACCACCTTGCCCTGACCTCGCTGAGGCTCGCCCAGCTTGATCGGAGTCCTCGTCGTGAAGGGCGAACTTTGTC
The DNA here is from genome assembly GCA_026898435.1 of Prunella vulgaris. Taxonomy (NCBI): domain Eukaryota; kingdom Viridiplantae; phylum Streptophyta; class Magnoliopsida; order Lamiales; family Lamiaceae; genus Prunella; species Prunella vulgaris. The sequence goes on along the minus strand of JAPKLY010000053.1, from coordinate 1,543,480 downwards.
CTCTTACGGTTTTGAGGATCCTCATCGCCCACTCTGGTCCCATCCCCCCTGTGGAGACCTCGCTTCCCCGAACCTCGCTCAGGGGTGGCGCCAGCTCGCCCTCCACCCCTACTGGTCTTGGCAACCTCCACAACCTTGGACTTTGTGGGGGCTTTTGTTTGTCCCTTCTTGGTCCCGGACCCACCTACCTCGCCCTTCTTCTGGGCGAGCTCAGCCTTCTTCTGGGCGAGCTCAGCCTTTTTGCTCGCATCTAATGCGAGTAGGGGTGGCAAAATGAGCCCGGCCCGATGGGCTGGCCCAGTTAGCCCGTTTTTTAGGCCAGGCTGGGCCTAAAAAATATCAACCCGAAATGAACCGGGCCTATTTGGCCCGGCCCAGTAGGCCCGTCGGGCCGACCGGGCTTGGCCCGAAATTTTTTTTGGCCTGATTTTTTTTTTAATGTGCAATCTGAATTGGCCCAAAAACAAAAGGCCCAAACAGTCAGATGCCCTAAATCTAATTTGATTCTACAGACTACAGCACACTCCACACACACACGGACCACACGACACACACGACAACACCACATTGCCGCCTGCCTGACTGCCGGTCGCACACGCTGCGCCGCACCGGCCACCACCCCACGGCGCCGCCGCGCCAGCCGCCACCCCACAGTGCCGCACAGCCGTTCATCGTTGTGCTCGTCGCTGACTCGCTGTTCACCCTTCCACCTCTTCGGCTCTTCGCCCATTATTCAGGTTAGATACTAGCCAATAACTTAATCACCACACACACAAGTCACAATATATATACATATACCCATATATACGCATATATACATCTATATATAAATATATATATGTAATTATGTAAAGGAAAGAAAAAACAAAAATAAACGTGTTCTTTATTTTCTTTTTCCTTTTCAAAGGTGTTTATCTTCTTCTTTTTTCTCCCTGAAAAGTTGAAACAACGTGTTGAAATTAATTTATGAACTTGGGCACTCTGACTCTGTATCCTGATTCTTTTGAAATTAATTTTATACCAGTTGAAAGTTACAAGATTAATATATGGAAAAATCTACTTAAATTAGTATGCAGTTAAGGTTTGGAGAGTTGAATTGTCACATATAATAGAGAACAATTTAAGTCTCCAGTTTTTATTTTTTTAAAATCAATTCTTAACTTATAAAAATTTGTCCCTAGCCTGTAGCCTCTAATATTATATCCTAAAGAATCTGTAGGTATTTATACATCCTTTTAATTTATACTTTGATTGGAAAATGAAATTACTCATTATAATTCCTTTTTTCTTTTACTGATACCTCTGTATCTCAGTGGAGTTATTGCTTAAATTGTGTTCGTGTGTACTTTTGTGATACAGTTGAAAAGATATGGATATCAACCAATCATACGAAGATGATGATTTGGAGATGTTGGAGGAAGATCCTCGTACTACAAAGAGCACTCACACTCTTAAGAGCACTACATCCACAGGTACCAATATCCCTTTTGGTACTACTAGCAATAAGAGTATGCATGCAGATAATGTTGTTGATGATGAGGAACCTAGGGAGTGTAAGAAACCTAAGGCTAATGCATCTGAAGTGTGGAATCATTTTGAAAAGGTTGGTTTAAAAGATGGAGTAGAAAAATGCAAGTGTAGATCTTGTGGGAACTTTTATACTTGCAAAGCTTCCTCAGGCACTGCTCATTTAAGATGTCATGTTCTCAAGTGTTTTATAACTCCAAAATTTCATGATGTGGGTGCTTTGTTAGATAGTCAAGCTACACTTTTGAAGAAGTGGAAATTTGATGAAAATGCTTATAGGGCTGCACTAGCTAAATGTATTATTAAGCATGATCTTCCATTTAGCTATGCTGAGTATGAGGGAGTTCGTGAATGCAATAAAATTCTAAATCCTGAATTCAAGCCTGTTAGTAGAAACACTGCAAAGGTTGATGTTACAAAAATATATTTGATTGAAAAGGCTAAGCTTAAGGAGGTGTTAGTCAATATTCCTGGTCGAATATGTTTAACATCTGATGCATGGACTGCTTTGACTACACAAGGTTATATGACTGTAACTGCACATTATGTTGATGAGAAATTTGCATTGAACTCTAAGTTGCTTGCATTTTGTGAGTTGGATAGTCCACATACTGGGGAGGAATTATCAAGACATTTGCTTAGAGTGCTTGAGGATTGGGGGATTTCTTCTAAGATATTTTCTCTTACATTGAACAATGCTTCTTCTAATGATAAAATGCAAAAGTTGGTCAAAGAAAGACTAAACGCGACGAAGGGCTTGCTATGCAAAGGTGAGTTTTTTCATGTAAGGTGTTGTGCACATATTTTGAATCTAATTGTGCAAGATGGTGTAAGAGATGCATCAAATTTTGTGGATAGGATTAGAGAAAGTGTCAAGTATGTGAAGAGTTCGGGGGGGAGGTTGAAACTATTTAAAAAATACATTGCGGAAGTTAAATTGGGCGATGTTGGTGGTGGATTCTTGAGGTTAGACGTGTCAACTAGATGGAATGCTACATATTTGATGCTTGAAAGTGCTATTAAATATCGTTGGGCATTTCATTCTATGTGCTTTTATGATAAAAATTACAAATGTTGTCCAACAGATGAGGAATGGGAAAGAGGGGAGAAAATGCGTTTATTCTTGGCTCCATTTTATAATATCACTAATCTGATGTCCGGTTCTTATTATCCTACCTCCAATTTGTATTTCAAGCATATTTCCAACATCTAAATAAAATTGAAGGAGGGTTTGACTAGTGAGGATATGGTGATAAAAGAAATGGCCTCAAGGATGATGCTGAAATTTGAGAAGTATTGGGAATCATGTTGCCTTGTTCTTGCATTTGGAAGTGTTTTTGAGCAAGCTTCGAAGTTTCACTACGTGAACTTTGTCTATAAGAAGCTTTACCCAGAAACATGCGAAGAAAAGGTGAGTAAGATAAAAGAGGTTATGTGTAGGCTTTATAGTGCATATGAACAAAGTGGGGCAGCTTCTAGTTCTTACTCATCAAGGATTGTCTCATCTTATTCTTACCCATATTCAGTTGGCATTGAAGACATAGATGACCCTCTAACCCGTGTAAGTTTAAGTTCTGTAATTTATTTTTATTGATCTTGTTTGTTATTTAAAAAGCATTTAATTTAGTTTGCATGTTTATATGTTTATGTAATTGTAGGGGTATAAGCAACAGATGAGTCAAATCTCTTCGGGTGAAGGCAGGTCTCAACTTGAGAGATATTTGGAAGAAGATACTGTTGCTGTGAGAGCCACAGATGTACTTGATTGGTGGAAAGTTAACAAGGATCGATTTCCTATACTTGCTATTATGGCTTGTGATGTTTTGAGCATTCCAATTACTACAGTTGCTTCAAAATCTTCATTCAGCATCGGTGGTCGTATCTTGAACAAGTATAGAAGTTGTTTGCTTCCACATAATTTGCAAGCTCTCATTTGCACTCGTAATTGGTTACATGGTTTCAAAGAAGTTGTATCTTCAGGTAATAATAATAGTTTAAAAATCTTTTTTTTAATTGTTTGATTTTTATCTCACATAGTTTATATTATGAAATACAGATACACCTGAATTTGAGGAGATACCATTACAAGAAGAAGAAGATTCCAATGTTCAATCAAATGAAGTCTGATTTTGAACTTCATTTTATTTGTGATCTGTGAATCTTTTAGTTAATATTGAACTGGTGATGGATATTTCATTGGGGTTAGTGATGAACTGATGGTGGATATTGCTATCTTTTTTTAATTTTAGTGTATTTTCATTCGTAATGAGAAACATATTTATCACTTATGTAATGGTCTGTCTTGCTTAGCTGAAAATAATATTTTACAAATTTAATTATTAAAGAGTAATGGGCCATTTTGGCCCGGTGGCCCGCATAGGACCAGGCTGGGCCGTTAAAATGAAGGCCCGGCCCATAAAAGTTGAAAAGTCAGATGGACCAGTGCCGGGCCGGGCGATTGCCACCCCTAAATGCAAGTATCGAGGGTGGGGCGAGCTTGTTGGGGCGAGGTGGACCAATTGCTAGCCGGTGAGCTACGATGTGGTAAGCCTCCGGGACCTCGACAGTTGGGAAGGCGACCCGACTACCGTCTGCAAGATAGAAAAATTGAGAACAGTAAGCATCTAGGGCGAGCTACCCCCCCCTTATAGGCTAGCTTCAAAGAGTTGTAAACCTGGAAGCTCAGGACCTTGGGTCGTAAGGTGGTGTGGCAGGGTGTGGAGCCCGGTAAGCCTCAAGCAGTGGTGTTGAGTGAGGTGGGCGGTCTCCCGATCCTTTTGGCTCCTCAAATGGCAGACGGCCCGCACCACGTCGAACTCAACCGACACTCCGGGCTTCCCACGGCTTGATGTGTGATGCTTCAAACCTGTAAAAGAAAAGAATTAGATTAGTAAATCTAATCCGACCCACGCACACTAAGTAGGCGACATACAGCTAGCCTCCCCATATTCATCGGGGGTCAGAATTTGCTCTCCTCGCCCGGAATAGCTCGTGGAAGCCCGCCAGTCTCCACCCATAAAAACGAACTGTTGCTTCCAGTTGCGGACCTTGTTCGGGAGGATCCCCAGAAATTTCTCCCCGGTGCGGGCTTTGAGGTAGTAGTACCCCTTGCCATTATTTACATGCCGAGTTACGGCAAGAAGTTCGTTGAGCTCGGCAGTAGTCAATCAGTTTTCGTACCCCTCCAATCCAAAAACAACCAATGCTGCCAACAAGCTGCTCCAAGCGTTGGGAGTGAGATGGGTGATGGCGAGGTTATTATCAAGTAAAAACCGGCCGATAATTGGGTGCAGGGGCAGTGTAAGCCCGGCCTCGAGGGTGTGGACATTGATGGCCGTCAACCCCGCTAGAGGTGCATCAGCTCACTCATCCTTCCCCGGGGCGTATAAGAAGATATCAAATGGAATCCGATACTTCTCGCGGAGATGAGGGAGCTGGTACTCGTTAATAATGCTCGTAACATCACTCGCTTTGTAATCGGACTTGTTCGCCGCATCCCGATATTCCCGCCCAGGGAGGTCGAAGCTCGCCGCATGTTGAGCAACATACTCCCCCCAGTCAAATGGGTGGACAACCTCAGCAGAGACCTGGTGCTCGGCCAACTGGGGCTCCGGAAAGCCGATAGAGTGGAACAACTCGATCGTAACTTCTTCGAGATCGCCCTCTTGCTCAACTACATCGGCGACCTCCTCGTCGGCCTCGGTGACCTCTTCGTTTCCGCTTGGAATCCTTTCCTCTTGGGCGACCTCGTCACCTTCCTCCCATACCTCACGAACAACGAAGCTGGAGGCCCCTCCATCCGAATCGGCACGGACCTCACCAGGTAGCTCACCAGTATACGGGCGAGCTACCGAGGCCACCTCGGAACTGGAGTCGATTACTATTAGGGAGATAAGAGGAATGGGCTCATTCTCGGCCATCGGCTGTTTCTCGGGGTTTCAGTTTGAAAGGGTCTTACTTGACGATTGAGTCGACATGATTCTGGTGAAGTTCGGGGTGTTCTCAAATTATCCAAAATTCCTGCCGCCGGAGTTACGGTATGCGGGTGATCGGAGAAAGTAAAAACCGCCGGAAATGTCCAAAATTTTCGGAAACTTGAAGAAGTAGAAAGAAAGAAAGAAAGAGGAAAATCTGCAATAAGAATGAGAGAAGGAAAGGAAATGGGTTTTCTACCTTGAAGAACGCTCAAAGCTCCGTCGGAAGTAAGGGTGTCGTTCGCCGGAAGTTGCTCTGAGAATTCGGAAGTGGAAAAGTGAAGAATGAACTCGCCTCCAACTATTTATAGACGTCGGGGTGAGGCTGAATATTCGAAGAGTGCAGGGACTATTTTGCAAAAAGTTTGAAAGATTGCCATGATGGGCGCGGGAAATAAGGCCTAAAAAGACGTGCACGATGCCTTGATTCCTGCACCACGTAGGCCGAGCAACCGCCACAATGGAGCTCGCCCACTAGCTCAGCACCTGCCCAAATGTAGTTCGCCAATGTTCGAGTCCTCGTCCATGGAGACAAATCAGCTCGCCCACACATTAGATAAATCATGATGTGCGCGAGCTGGGGGGCAAATGTTGACAAGACGAACTACCGAGAGATAATCTCGAGATTATCCCAAGGCTACGAAGGTTGCCGAGGTGAGAGGGAGCTGGGCCACTGGTTCGAGCCAAGGCCGACACAAGGGAGCTCGGTGAGGTAGGTAAGAACCTCGCCCGAGCTCCCAATCTACCGAGGTCAGCGATGAGGAGACAATGGGCAAGCTTCCCCTCTCAAGAGGGAGCTCGCCCCTATCCGAGGAAGCCATACCGAGCTTCACCACTACATCACCCTCGAAAACCGCACAAGGCAAAAGAGCTCGCCGAGTAGCTCGCCCAGTCCGAGGACCCAGCTAGTGGGTGTATAAGTAGGACGTGTACATGTAGTGAGATAGAGCATTGTAAAAGGGTGCATTGTGAGGGACCAAGGCGAGGGTTACGAACCTTCGTCAACACCGGAAGCTATATAGGCTCGTAAGGTGCTACCTCACACTTGCACACCTATAAATTAGGTCTCTCTTGAACTATTCAGAGGGATTCAATCATAATACACAAGACTTTCTCTCTCTAAATTCTCCATTCTCTCTCTCTCTATATTATTCCCTAAAGAACACTAAGAACACAATTCTTAGATTATTGTTTGATAGGATTAATATGTTATAACAAGCCACATAACAAGCACGATTAGTAAATTCTATCAACAATGTTATTATAGGATAAAATGTACATTAATATCCAAATTAAATATTGTTATTTTACATTGTAAGCAAATACAGTTGAAAATTTCCTAATTTATCAAGATCATATGATATCTCGTTGATAAAGGAAAAAATCAAATCAGGACAAATATAGATGGTTGACTGAATATGCAAGAAAATCAGTATCAACCAATTAGAGGCCGCCACGTGTCATGACAATGAAGGAAAGTCTTCATTCCCTCACCCTATAAATAGGGGCCTTCATTAACTCATTCCACACATTCAGAGACACATTGAAGAGCGATTCAGAAGCATTCAAGACACGAGCAACCTTGGAGCTAAGACGAATCCAAAAATCTCGGCAACCGGACTTGAAGATTCGAAGATTCGAAGATTCAAAGGTCATCTTCGAAGTATTCTTCAACAAATTCGAAGAATTCTTTGTCAAAAGCAAGCAGAAGCGTCCTCAGATCTAGGAGCAAGGGGTTAAATCCCTCCGATCGAGTGTTTCTTCATGAAGAAGTTCTTTTAGATTTGAAGATTCAAAGGCCATCTTCAAAGCTGTTCTTCGCCGTCTTCAACGGTTCTTCACCAAATTTAGCCACAACGTTCTTCGATCAGAAATAAGGAAGCTTCACCCTTCAGATCTGACGTTTCCACTTGAAGATCAACTTGAAGACCCCAAGCCGTTCTTCCCCGCCTTCAAGCGTTCTTCATCAAAACCATCCACAAACGCACTCCGATTAGAGATCAAGGTCCAAGACCCCTCCAATCCAGTGTTTAAAGCCCAAATCCAACTTGAAGATTTGAAGATCGTTCTTCGTCAAATTCAAGGACGTTCTTAACCAAAATCTTCGACAAGGCCACTCGTCTTTGGGTAAAGCATTTCGAAGTCAAAGTCAATGTCAAAATCAAGAGAAGTCAAAGTCAACAACATAGAGGAGAATCAGAGGACCAAATTAGAGAGAGAAATGACCCTTGAATTCAAAAGAAAGAAATATTGTAAATCATTTTCATATTTTTCACAAAATTTGTTGTTACAAATTTGGCACGCCCGGTGGGACACTCTCTACCTCTCATCCCTCCTCCTCCACAAACTAAGCTCAACAAATGGCATCTACACGCAAGATCGTCTTAAAGATCACTCCTTCAAAGGAAATAGACGTCAATGCAGTCACTAGAAGCATGTCAAAAAGATCACAAGCTGAGTCTTCTTCAAGAGTTGACTCCTCCGTGGAGAAAAAATCCTACGTCGCTAAGGACGAAGAAAATAACTCAGCATGCTCTATGTCAGACTCTTCATCAATATCCAGTGCTGCTTCAGTAATGATGACAGATGCATCAACCGTTGAAGATCGACTTGCTAGTCTAATCAGAGTTGTTGAAGGGCTCACTCATCGTGTCAAGAAACAAGACTCCATGATTGCTAAGTTGATGAGCAAGGTGGATAACACTGAACAAGCCACATCAATGGGAACAGAGTTGAAGGCCACGATGAAGAAGAGACTTCAACTAAGCATCAAGCAGCAGAAACTGAGGCGACCGCGAGAGAGCTGCAAATCTCAACTGATGGAGGAATCCAAGTTGACCAACTCAAGGAGCTAATACTGGAGACGGTGAAGGGAAAGTTTGATGATAACTCCCAGTCGGCCCACAGTTATGCCAAACCCTATAAAAATAGGATTGACAACTTGAAGATGCCACCAGGTTATCAACCTGCAAAGTTTCAGCAGTTTGATGGGAAAGACAATCCAAAGCAGCATATAGCTCACTTTGTTGAAACCTGCAATAACACCGGAACATACGGAGATCATCTGGCCAATCAATTTGTCCGCTCTCTCAAAGGAAATGCCTTCGATTGGTACACTGACTTAGAGCCTAACTCCATCGACAGCTGGAATTAGATGGAGCATGAGTTCCTTAACCGTTTCTACAGCACGAGAAGAACGATTAGTATGATCGAGCTAACAAATACACCCCAGTGGAAGGAGGAGCCCGTCATCAACTACATCAATCGATGGAGGAACCTAAGTTTGAACTGCAAAGATAGACTCTCAGAGGCATCTGCTATTGAAATGTGCATCCAAGGGATGCGATGGGGTCTTTGTTACATCCTACAAGGAATTCAGCCAAGAACATTTGAAGAATTGGCTACAAGAGCTCACGATATGGAGCTAAGTATGGCTGCGGCCGGATCTGATGGACCACCAACTTATGAACCTCGAAGATTTAGAGAGAAGCAAGAGGTTAAGAAAGGGGGCAGGACATTCGTCAAGGCATCACACAAGGAGGCTATGCAAGCGAATGCAAAAACTGACAAGTTCCAAAGGAATAAGGAAGACAAAACTGATAAGGGAAAAACTATTGCTCCAGAAAGAATGCAAAGGAGGAGGACCTTGAAAGAATTACAAGAGAGGCAGTATCCATTCCTAGATTCTGATGTCTCGGGAATGTTCGATGACCTGATGAAGGATAAGCTCATTGAACTGCCAGAAATGAAGCGGCCGGAAGAAGCCAGCCGTACAAATGACCCAAAATACTGCAAGTACCACAGATTGGTGGGTCATCCAATTCCAGACTATTTTATCTTCAAAGATAAAGTCATGCAGCTAGTTGATGAAGGGAAAATTCTGCTAGACGAATAAACAACCCCAAATTTTACCACTATTAAGGATAATGATTATGACAAAATCTCTTGTCATATGGTGGGCACGACTGAAACTCATCCACCCGGGGTAAACATGGTGATGCAACTGTAGACTGCACACTAGTAATAAGCTTTACAGAGGAAGACTTCTTGTTGGGATTAGGGGTGGACGGTACGACATACCGAAATTTTTTTTGCCATACCGTTACCATACTAAAATTCTCGATATTGAAAAATATCATATCGTTGTCATACCAAAAATTTCGGTATACCAAAAAAAGTTATACCGTTTTCATACCGAAAATTTCGGTATGACAACGGTATATAGAAATTTTTGGTATATCAAAAATTTTGATTTTTTTTATATATCGTGATATATACCGAAATATTTCGATATACCAAAATATTTTTGGTATACCGAAATATTTTCATTATGAAATTTTCGGTATATCGCGATATACCGAAATATTTCAATATACCAAAAATATTTCGATATATCGCGGTATACCAAAATTTCTATATTTATATACTGTTACTGTATTGAAAATTTCGATACGATACTATACCGTATCGAAAATTTCGGTATACCAAAAATTTCAATAAATTCGATATTTTTTGATACGATAAGTGCGGTATACCGGTATTTTCGATATTTCCTCCACCCCTAGTTGGGATCGCAGCCTCACAATCGCCCATTGTTTGTAATCGGTTACACAAGGGGACATAAAGTTAATAGAATGTTGATCGATGGAGGGTCGGGAGCCAATCTCGTACCTTGGAGAATGATGAAAAAGTTAGGCATCACATCAGATGAACTTGGTAAAAGCCGCCTAATGATCCAGGGATTCAACCAAGAAGGACAACAAGCTCTTGGTACAATAATGTTGGACTTGCTAATTGAAGAGATGGTCTCAACTGTTCTTTTCCACGTAATTGATGCAAGAACGTCATACAACATGTTGCTAGGACGTCCATAGCTTCACGATAATGGCGTGATACCTTCTACAATGCACCAATGCTTCAAATATTGTAGGGATGGAGATGTGAAAAGGGTGTAAAGTGACGCCAAACCTTTCACTGAAGCCGAATCGTACTTTGCCGATGCTAAGTATTACTTCAAGGCCACAACTAAAGCCGAAGAAGAAGCTTCTCAAGAGATAACCAAAGACGTACATGCTGTCGAAGGCAACAACAACAATGTGCGATCTCGTGTAGATAAAGGCAAAAAACATGTCGAAAGTATTGAGACGTTAGAGAAATTAATGCTACCCTTGACCAAGTTGGATGCAATAAAGCCTTCCGAACAGCCGCTTAGTGGATTCACCCGTCCTATTCGGGGCAGTAAAACAGAACATGGGGAAATCTTCGAGGCCTTAATGTCAAGATCTTATGGCCCCCATGTTGATGGGCGAGCTATTCGAAGTAAATTAGGGAATCAAGATGCTCGACACCTGGGAGGTCGCCCATGAGCTCGTTGGAGTGCAGAACACACCTCCAGCATCCAGGGCGCCGACCTCCGAGACACCACCTGTTATACAACGCCAAGGGCACCAGAGCTCGCCCATGAGCTCGCCCGAGTGCTCACCTCTGAGCTCGCCTGTTGGTCGATAGGACCCCGATGGTGCACTCTTTTTCCCTCCGTCCGGTTTATCCACAAGGGTGGTTTACGGTAAGGTTTTTAATGAGGCCCATCTAGTCTAAGACATAGTAGTAGGATGAGGCACAACATAAGGAGCAGTATAAGGGACCAGGACGAGGGTTACAGACCCTCGTCAACACCGGAAGCCATATAAGCTCGTAAGGTGCCGTCTCACACTGGCACACCTATAAATAAGACCTATCTTGTAATTATTGGACAATTCTCACATTTCACACAATTAATACAATCCGTACTGCAATATTCCTCTCTCTAAACTCTCTCCCTCCCCAAGAATATAAAATCACAAGATTATTATTTGGTAGAATTAATCCGTTATAAAGAGCCACATAAACGAACACGATTAAGAAATTCTATCAATAATTTGGTGCTAGAAGGAGGGTGTTCGAACCTTCGAATCCGAAAAAAAATTAGGGTTTGTTGAAGATTTGAAGATTTGAAGGTGTTCTTGATAAAACTCAAGAACACTTGAAGATACACATACATCTTCATCCCTTGAACTAAGAACCCATATTTTCTGACAAAAACCTGAATTTCCGGATTTTACGAAATCTGCCCGGGACAAGTTTTCAAAAGCGCGCGTGTACACGAATAAACCGGACCCCGGATAATTTGTCACACGCGAGGCTAGACGAAAACTTACTCAGCTCCACCCAAGCTGGACGACCTCCATCCCGGCGACCTCCCTCCACTCCGGTGACCTGCGGCAAGCTACCCCCTCCGAAATCCAAAATTGGCTAACACTCGAGCGGCCAAAGGACAGGCCTCCGCAGCTGCGGGAAGGTCCAAAGGAGGTGACCAAAACCAGGCTGAGGTGGAGACCTCGCGCCAGGTGGTGGAGACCTCACAACCACCTCCCCTGAAGAGCACCGCAGCTCCGCGACCTCCACGAGTTGCGGTGACACAAGAAGACCTGGCCCCCGCCCTGAGGGACCTGGCCAGCAACCCCGACGATCTCTAACGCACCATCGCGACCTTACAAAGGTTGCAGCAGAGGCAGCAGGACGAGCTCGCCCTGGTACCCAGGCGAGCTCCAGCTGCCGAAGCCGGGGAGCAGACCAGGCCCACCCAGGGCACCCAGAACCAGGGGGATTACATCGTCCTCCCCACCAGCAGGAGGCGAGCTCGGCACAAACTCGCCAGCGAAGGGAGAGGACCGACAAGGCCAAGATGGTGGAGGAGGATCCCACTCCTTACACCGGAAGGGAGTCGGCCTACACCGGGGCATCTGGCACCCACCAATCACAGAGGAGGGAAGTCCTCCAAGGTTGTCTGGGCCTGAGATATGGGGAAAATGAGCGGGCGGCGGCCCCAGCAGCGTCCCACGGGGACTCCGACCAACAACTGCGCAGGTCCGCCCACGAAAGGTTGAGGAGGCCCGCCACTGACCGGCTAGGTCCCCATGGCGGACATCAATTCCAGCCCACCACTGAGAGGTCACCCCAGAGTGAGGCACCTCGGGGACGTGCATCCGCGAGACTCACGACCTTCGAGCAGCCTTCGCCAGAGGTGACCCGTGATGACGAGCTGTCCTCACTGAAAAAGGCCGTCGAAATGCTACAAGCACAAGTAGCAGCCAAGTCTGGCGTATCTGATGCCACGACTCTCCCCGCATCTCCATTGGCACCTGCCATCCTTCGCGCACCGGTCCAGAAGAAAATCCAGTTCCCGGTAATATCCACGTACGAGGGCGAATCTGACCCGAAAGTCCACCTGGCCAAGTACGCAGACTTCATGATTTCGGTTGGCACCACCGACTCCACCCAGTGCCGAAACTTCCCGCTGACCCTAGGGGACCGAGCTCACCGCTGGTTCTCTTCACTCACCCCGGGGTCAATCTGTTCATTTGGCCAACTCTCGCGGGAGTTCCTGGCCCACTTCTCTGGGTTCAGATCCTACCTTACCCAGAAGCACCGACTCGCCAACATCCATCAAGGCGAGAACGAGACCGACTAGTAGGCAGCTCCAGCCCCAGGTCCATCTCACAGCTTACTGATGAGCTAACATTTTCGGGCCATAAACCAAGTCTAGGAAGGCAGCTCCAGCCCCAGGTCCATCTCACAGCTTACTGATGAGCTAACATTTTCTTCGGCAGACCTGGAGGGGGTACTGATGCCCCACAATGACTCGTTGGTGATAACCGCCAACATCATGAACGTTCGAGTTCACAGACTACTTGTGGACACCGGCGCATTCACCAACATTCTCTTCAAATCCACCTTGGATGCCTTAGGTGATTTTGAGTCGTATCTGGAACCTAGCAATGCTAGGATAGTGGGGTTCGGAGAAGCTGTAACTGTCCCCCTAGGTAGTGTTAGGTTGAGCGTCCAGCTTGTATAGGCTGAGGATCTCGAAAGGAGACTGACTAGGCTCATAGATTTCCTAGTTGTCGACCAGCAGTCCTCCTACAACAGGTTCCTTGGCCGCCCGTTTATTAATGAATTCAAAGTGGCGTGTTCGACCTACTACTACTGTTTAAAATTTCCAACTCCAAAAGGTGTCGGAACTATAAAAGGTGACCAGAAAAAGGCCTGAGAGTGTTTGCTCCAAATCAAAGATGGTCGGGTCAAGAATTCCTACAGATGAGCCAAACATCCTAGATGTCATCTCGGTCGAAACTGAGATGATGGAGGTAGGCGATTTGTCAGAAATCAACCAAGGCACTGGACCTGTGCAGGACACACAACCGACACCAATAGAGGATTTGGAAGAAACCCAAGTATTGAGACCTGCGCAAGAGTCGGTACCTGCGCAGGAACAACAACCTGCTCCCATGGAGATGGTTGATGAAGCCTAAGATGGGGGACCTGCGGGAGGTCAGGAACCAACACCAATGGACGTTGACCCAACTCCCCAAGTCACCGCACCATCCCAGGTGGACAAAACACCGGAGGTACTAACAGTTGATGGACCCGCCCGAGCTGAAAGCTAACCCGATGACCTCGAATCGCGCATAGGTCACGAACCCGCGTAAATGTCACAAGAGGAGTGGGACGAGTTCATCAGCGACCTTAGGTGGAAAAGTTAGAAGAGAAAAGCCACCCCCATGGAGGAATTGATGGCACTCCCTGTGGACCCGGAAAGGGACTTAGAACTTTTCATTGGTTCTGAGTTACCTGAACCGTACCGGTCGAGGATGGAGCTGTTCCTGATGACCAACCTAGACGGGTTTGCCTGGTTCCATGAGGACATGACGGGGATCCCATTGGAACATGCTTGCCACAGACTCAACATAGATCCGACGATGAGACCCATACGCCAAAAGCGGAGAAAGTATGGACCAGACAAGTACGCAGCTCTAACCGTTGAGGTGGGGAAGCTGCTAGACAACAAGCTCATCAAGGAAGCTTTGTGTCCGCAGTGGGTCGCGAACCCCGTCCTGGTGAAGAAACACAATGGGACGTGGAGACTCTGCATTGACTTCACAGACTTGAACAAAACTTGTCCGAAGGACAATTTCCCACTACCTCACATCGATCAGCTGGTAGATAGCACCGCTGGCCATGAAATGATGACATTCATGGACGCTTTTGCGGGCTATCACCAGATAGCTTTGCACCCGGATGACCAGGAGCATACGGCGTTCTACACCAACAAGAACATGTATTGCTGGGAAAGGATGCCGTTCGGATTCATCAACGCCGGAGCCACCTACCAAAGGTTGGTGAATAAAATGTTCGACCAACACATCGGCGAATCCATGGAGGTGTACGTGGACGACATAGTTGTCAAGAGCCTGAGAAAGGAGGACCACCTAAAATAGACCTTCGACATACTGCGCCACTACAACATGAAGTTGAACCCCAAGAAGACCAGCTTCGGTGTACACTCCGAAAAGTTCCTGGGGCACCTAGTTAGCCAACGAGGAATCGAGGTCAACCAGACGCAGGTCCAATGCATAATCGAGATGGGTATACCCGATTCCGTCCAGAAAATTCAAAGACTAACTGGGTGCATGGCAGCCCTAAACAGATTCATCCCCAGGTCCGATGACTGAAATTGTCCGTTCTTCGAGGCAATTAAGGCAAACACACGGAGGTACAAAGAGGCAGCCAAAGCCAACAAGCTCCACCTCAAAAACCACTTCGTCTGGACAAGTGAATGCCAAAGAGCCTTCGAAGACATCAAAACATACCTGGCGGATACGCAGGTCCTGTCAAAGCCAATATCTGGAGAGAAGCTGTATCTATACCTAGCCGCGTCGGAGGTGGCCATCAGCTCCGTCCAGGTTCGAGAAGAGGCGAAAACACACCTACCAGTGTACTATGTAAGCCAAGTCTTACATGAAGCTGAGTTGCGATACACCCCAACAGAGAAGTTGGCTTATGCACTGGTGATGAGTGTTAGAAAATTGAGGCCTTACTTCTTTGACCACCCGGTAGAAGTTTTGACAACGTTTCCACTAAGTCAAATACTACAGCGCCCAGACACCGCCGGACGCCTGCTGAAATGGTCACTAGAGATCAGCCAATACGGTATAACCTACGCACCCCGAACAACGATCAAGGGACAAGCACTTGCCGACTTTATTATCGAGCTAACTTTCCCACAAGATCCGACGAGGGGGCGTATAGCTCCGTGGCATCTCTACGTAGACGGATCATCAACCAGCATAGCAGCAGGTGCCAGCGTGGTCCTGATTAGGCCGGACAGACAAGTCTTCACCTCCGCAATCCGGTTTGACTTTCGAGCAACCAACAACGAGGTGGAGTATGAAGCGTTGATAGCAGGACTTAGGCTATCATTAGCTGTAGGGGCAACCAATCTTCAAGTTTTCGGAGATTCCCAGCTAATAATATCCCAAGTTCGGAGAGAATATGAGGCAAAAGACCAGCAGATGATGACCTACCAAAAGATAGCCGCGCATCTGATCTCGATGTTCACACAGGTCTACATCAACCTGATACCGCGACTAGAAAATACACAAGCAGATGCCCTAGCCTGGCTAGCTACCAGCAATGGCGAGGCCGAATTCACGGAGGTTGTAATCACCACACTAAAAAACCCATCGACATTCGATTATAAGATAAATCAAACCTCGAGTGGGAGGCAGAAGGATAGTGAAGATGGTGAAGATTGGTGCACTCCAATCCAAAAATATTTGACATACGGAACAACCCCCGTGGACACCTGGGAAGCTAGCCGGCTAGTAAAGCAAGCCGCCAGATATACGCTGCTGGATGGCCAACTCTACAAACGTGGATTCTCTCTACCCCTACTCAAGTGCCTAACTAAGAAGCAGGGGTCCGAAGTGTTAGAAGAAATTCACGAAGGGATTTGTGGGAGTCACGCTGGGGGGCAAGCATTGGCATACAAGATGATCAGGCAGGGCTACTACTGGCCCACTCTTCACAAAGATGCCATCAGCTTCGCTCGAAGGTGCCGAAAGTGCCAACTTTTTGCACCTAACATCCACTCCCCAGGCAACCAACTGAAATCGGTTTTCAGCCCATGGCCTTTCGCGAAATGGGGAATCGACTTGATCGGCCCATTTCCACCTGGTAGAGGCAGTGTAAAGTTTGTTGTTGTAGCAGTAGACTACCACACTAAGTGGGCTGAGGCCGAAGCTCTCACAACTATAACCCAGGAAAGGATGATCGGCTTCGTTTGGAAAAACCTGGTCTGTAGGTTCGGACTTCCGCAGTCGATCATCACTGACAATGGAAGGCAGTTCGACGGTCAAAAGCTGAGAGACTTCTGCAGTTCATGGAACATCAAGAAGCACTACTCAACTCCATATCATCCCCAGTCGAACGGCCAGGTCGAGGCGGTGAACAAGATTCTCAAACACATATTGAAACTTCGCCTCGAGGAAAAGAAAGGGAGCTGGGCAGACGAACTCCCGGAGGTCCTATGGTCTTATAGAATTTCCTATAGGGCCAGCACCGGGGAGACCCCGTTTGCCCTAGCCTTCGGGACTGAAGCTGTGGTCCCGGTCGAAGTCCAGAACAAGACTTGGAAGGTGGTGGGGTATGATGAAGAAAAGAATGACGAAGTCCTGGCAGTAGAGAAAGATCTGATTTAAGAGACCAGAGCTTCGTCAGAAATGAAGAACGCCACCTACAAGCGTAGAGCAAAAAAGTATTACAACTCTCAGGTCCGAGACCAAAAATTCAAGATCGGAGACCTGGTATTAAAAAAGAAGTTGATGGCCCCACCAGGTGTCTTCGGTTCAAACTGGGAAGGACCGTTCTAGGTCACCGCAGCTTGGCCGACTGGCACTTATGACCTTAAAGACGCAGAAGGCTACGACTCGTCATACACCCGGAGTGAGGCCCACCTGAAAAAGTTCTACCAATAGACTAGGATCCTGTAATAGACTAGTCGAAGGTTTGCATCAGGAATGTCGATGGCAACCGATGTAAATTACGTTGCTATAAAAAGTCAAAAAATTTGTAAAGTCAGAGAAATTCAGAAAAATTCCCAAGTGTTTGGACCTGTGCAGCTCTCCAACCAGGAGAGCTGCACCAGGTCGCCCACTGCTCCAGGGAGCTCGCCAAACCCAGCTCGCCCACGTACTCGAAAATCTGTAATGCGCAAGGACCAAGGTCCCAAGCGTTGTAATTAAATAGCTCGAAGGCAAAGGCCAAAGTGCCCAAGGTCGCAAAGGTACCCTTCTCAAAGGGTTGCTAAGCACCTACTGCCATAAGTTAGAAAAATTCGCGAAAAAGACAAAAAAATGTCTAAGGCAAGGTTCATGAAACCCAATGGCCCAACGTGAATCAATCGAAGTGCAGTTCGCCACCCTAAGTGGTCTAAGATGAACGATTCACGGCCCTAAGTGGCGTAAGACGAAGAATACGCACTCTCAAAACAGAGGTACAATTCGTAGTCGTAAGTGACGTAAAACGAACAATTCGCTTCTCAAAGTAGAATAAGACGAACAATTATGTACCAGAAAAATAAACAAGAACGAGCTATTTTAAAAGTTATAACGTAAAAGCGCAAAGACGTAAGTGGAAAGAGTTGGACAAAAAATGCTCGACTTATATTCAAAAGATACTTAAGTAATTTTCAAGTAAAAAATATACTTGAAAAAATCCTAATTATGAGTAGCAGTGCTGGCTACAAAGGCCGACCAGCTGGCCATCTTTGAACTACAAAAAGCTCCTTCTGGGCGAGCTACACGTGCCCGGCGAGCTAAATCTACTTAAACAAAAAAGCAAAAGCTACAAAAATGGAGCTCCTTCTGGGCGAGCTCCACAACCCGGCGACCTATTAAAACTGAACTATGAAAGCAAGAAAAGCCAGCCTAGACCTCGGGATCAGCGACCTCTGGAGCAGGGGCGACCTGGCTGATGGGAAGGGCAAGCTCGACATCCGAGATGATGTTCCCAGAGAGTCCACTGGTGTCGAGCTCACTTATGTTAATCATCGCATCCCCGAAGGCCTTCTGCATTTGCTCCAACGTCGGAGGGACCTCGCCTCCAACATCCCCCTCGGCATTCTCGGCCTCCTGGGCAAGGTCGGCAGTCAAGACCTGCTTCGTCTGAATAATGTTGAATTTTTGACGAGCAGTGTCAAGATTGATCCCATAGCCCGCGAGGTCTCCGATGTTTAGCTCCGTGCCGGGGGGGATCGTAGACTTCTCCAAACAGTCTTCGAACTCGCTGACAAGGGCTTCCCACTCGCTATCATTATTGATCCGCGCCCATTAGAAGGAGCGGATAACTTCATCAAAACAAAACACATAGCCCTTGTCAGTGGCGACCACCTCGGCGAGCTCCAATGCCTCAGGTGTGATGGCGACATCGGAACGACTCTTAAGCTCGGCGATCTCTAGGCCTTGGCGGCGACCTCGTCCCGCAACCTCTAACACTCCTCTGAATTCCCCCGGCTCTGATCCTGAAGGAGCCCTACCTCAACCCGGGCCAGGGCGAGCTCCTCGTCCCGGGTAGCAAGTGTTCGGCGAGCTTCCTCGAGCTCGGCCTGTTGCTGGCGGAGGTCGGCTTGAAGCTTCTCTGCCTTCTTGACTGCGAGCCGCTCCGCCTCCAGTGAAGCCTTCGCCTTGGTTTCCGCCCTCGCAAGCTCCTCGAGAGCCTTTTTCCGCTCGTCACCCACCTTATTGAGCGCTTTCCTCACGTCGTGGCGAGCTCTGTCCGTGGCAGTGATCTCATCGGTGATGAGCTGGGCCGCCGCCATTGATGCGCAAGCATAATGCATCGCCAACCTCGCCTTGTCGGCGGACTTTTGCCTCTCTATCATGGCGAGCTCCGAGGCGGAGAGGTACTTGGGGCCCTCAGTAAATATTCGGCGAGCTGACCCCTCCGGAAGATCCCTCGGCGAGCTCAGGGCCTTGCACCGCTCGGCTGTGTGAAGAGATTCAGGTCGCAGCGGGAGCTCGGTGGGAGTATACCTGAACACGCTCGAATCAGTTAGCAAAAATCATGAAAATCACAATGGCTTCCAACTTTAAAAGAGATCGCCCACTTACCCGAACCTATCAGAGTTGAGCCAGAGGAGGGTATCATCCCGGATAGGGACCCCGTAGGGAGACGGCGGGGGCGCACTCTGAGGAGTTGGAGGTTCTTGTGAAGGTTGAGTCACGAGAGCTCGCCCTGACCCCGCTTGGGTTGATCCAGATCCCCCTCGGCCGCTGTGCTCGACAGAGCCACCCTCAGTCCTAACTCGCTTGACGGGGTGAGCTTCTTCTTCACTCACTCGCGAGCCATCTCCCCGGTGGAGAGTTCGCTTCGTCTGGTGGGGCGGAGGGGGCTGGGTGCCCCATTCAGGGTTTGAACCTCGGCCCGCCCCTTTCTTAATGCCGGCGACCTTCTCCTTTGTTTGGGGAGGCGTCGAGGTCCTCTGAGAGCCAGAGCCCCCAGCCTTATCAGCGGCTTTGGCGAGCTCTAGCTTCTTCGTCGCGTCCAGAACAGCTCCCGAGGGGATGCCTTCCCTTCCCGGATGAGGTTTACCCATCCTCAGCTGCCGAGCTAAGAAGTGGTAGGCTTAAGGAATTTCAACGGGCGGGAGCTCGGGCAGCGGGACCTGCACCTGCAAGATAAGTGATAAGCAATTCGGTGGTCTCAACGTATGAGACGGCGAGCTATGAGAACTTCAAAATGGAAAAGATTAAAACCTTGAGCAGCGAGGTGGTGTGGCGAGGTGATGAGGCCGGCGAGCCTGCGACAGTGATGTTGGCACAAATGTTTGATCTCACGATCTTTCTTTTCTCGCAAACAACACACTGTCCGCACGAACTCGAAGCCAATTGAAATCTCCGGCTTCTCGCGGCTCGACCTGTGGCGCTTCAAACCTGCAAAAAGATAGATTAGGTCAGTAATCTAATCCGACGCACACACGCTAAGGTACGCCACCTACAGCTCGCCTCCTCTTAAGTCTCGGGAGTAGGGCTGTGCCCTCCACAACCATTAGAAGCCCGCCAATCTCCCCCAATAAAGAAGAACTGCTCCTTCCAGTCCCGGATTTTATTGGGGAGGTCGCCCAAGAATTTGTCCCCCGGGCGAGCTTGGAAAGAATAGTATCCTTTCCCCTCCCTGACTTGCCGGATCACATTGAAGAGCTCGCTGATCTCCGCCGTACTTAGTCAATTTTCATAGCCCTCGAGGCCGAAAATGGTCAGAGCTGCCAACAGGTTGCTCCATGCGTTCGGAGTAAGTTGTGTAATGGCGAGGGCCGTGTCCGCCAGAAACTGCCCGATGATGGGGTGAAGGGGCAGGGTGAGCCCGGGCTTCAGAGTGTGATAGTTGATAGCTGTGAGTCCGGCAGGGGGGAGGTCGGCTCGCTCTTTCTCCTCAGCGGCATACATAAATATGTCCAACGGAATACGGAACCGCCTCAGAATATCTGGGAGGGCATACTCGCTGACGATGCTCTCCACCCCATTTGCTTTGAGGTCGGATTTGCCAGCGGCCTTTCGGATCTGAGCTCGCCGGGGCAAGGGGAAGCTCACCTCGTGGGCCCTCACGTATTCATTCCAGTCGAAGTCATGCACGACCTCAGTGAGGATTTGATGTTCCGGAAGCTTGGGAAAGGGAAAGTCAATAAAACGGAGGTATTCATAAGTGACCTCCGTCCCCGTATCCTCGCCGACCTCCTCGTCTACCTCGCGGGCTAGATCGCCAGCAATGTCGCCTGCCCCAACCTCGGCGACCTCCTCCTGAGTTTCGGTCTCGGCGACCTCTTCTTCATCTGGGGCCACGGCTCCCCCCGAAGCTCGCTCAGAGTAATCCCAGAGCTCGCAGAGTGGGGATTGCTCGCCTGAATTAGTAGCCCGCTCGCCAGAGTCAGTATGAACCGACCCCAGGAGCTCGCCACTGTCCGGGAGAGTTTCAGAGCTTGCCCCAGAGCCCGAGGAGATGATCACAGGTATCGCTTGGGGGTTTGGACAGTCATTGGTTCTTCTCCTAAATCACGATTCGAAGCGGTGCGGCTCGAGGAGTTCTCAGACATGGTAGAGGCGTCGCCGGAAAGTTTCGGTTTTCAATGAAAAGAATTTGAAATAAGAAAGAAGAAAAATCCAGATTTCTACCTTGGGGATGCTCGGAGACACGTCGGGAGCAAAGAAACGATCGCCAGAAATGCGCTCTGAGAAGTGAAGAAGCAAAGTGAGGAATTGTCTTAATTTCGCCTATTTATAGACATGGGGCGCGAGCTCAAATTTCCTGAGAGACCAGTGACCTTTTTGCAAGGAATTTGAAAAGTTATTATTATGAGCGCGAGAAATGACACTTACAAAGACGCGTACGACGCCTAGAACTCTACCCACATTGGCTCGAGAGACCGCCTTGCAAGAGCTCGCCCGAGAGTTCGCATGCCAGCTTGCCTGCACATGCCATGAGTCATGATGAAGGCGAGCTGGGGGCAATTGTTGATGGGCGAGCTATTCGAAGTAAATTAGGGAATCAAGATGCCCAACACCTGGGAGGTCGCCCATGAGCTCGTTGGAGTGCAGAACACACCTCCAGCATCCAGGGCGCCGACCTCCGAGACACCACTTGATATACAACGCCAAGGGCACCAGAGCTCGCCCATGAGCTCACCCGAGTGCTCACCTCTGAGCTCGCCTGTTGGTCGATAGGACCCCGATGGTGCGCTCATTTTCCCACCGTCCGGTTTATCCACAAGGGTGGTTTACGGCGAGGTTTTTAATGAGGCTCATCTAGTCTAAGGCATAGTAGTAGGATGAGGCACAACATAGGGAGCAATATAAGGTGCCGTCTCACACTGGCACACCTATAAATAAGACCTCTCTTGTAATTATTGGACATTTCTCACATTTCACACAATTAATACAATACCTACTGCAATATTCCTCTCTCTAAACTCTCTCCCTCCCCAAGAATATAAAATCACAAGATTGTTTGGTAGAATTAATCCGTTATAAAGAGCCACATAAACGAACACGATTAAGAAATTCTATCAACACCCCAAGCTTTCAAGCTCTTAGTCCAAGCTAGTTACGATCCTCAAGGAGGTCCAATGTCTCACAAGGTCGACAAACCCTCAAAACACGAGGATAAAGCCACTCAAAAATCGACGAGAAAAGGTGTATATATTCCTGCCAAGAACGCCAGAGCTGGTCTAGGATATGTAGCACAAGCTCCAGTGCGCATAGCGATTAAAAGAGCAAGTTCTAGCACAAATCATGTCACAGAGGGTGGATTCCCGTCAGCAGAAGATGTCTTCGACGACAATGGAAGAAATGTAAAGAGGGTCTCCATTTTTGAGAGATTGGGACCACATGGAAAAGATAATTATCGGAAGAAGATAATATTTGAGCCTCCCCACTACCATAAGATTCGAAGTCTGATACCATCTCATATGAGATGACAGATTACCTTGAATGTGTCTTGTGGAAGAGTTTTGAAAGTAAAGTGGCAGACGATCATCTACACTCGAGAGGAAGATGATGATAGAGAAAGTGTTGCTTCAAATTTCGTTAACGCTCGTATTGTCCAACAGCCAGCCTCTGAAGAAGTTGAAATAAACAGAGATGTGCAAAGGAGAATTGCCCCGATGGTTAGACAAGGGATTATCTTTGAAGACACCAGAAATATGAGGAGCTTTCGGCCAAGATAAATGAGGTCGCCGAGTTGCGTAACAATGTCTCCTCCCCAGCTAGCTTAGATGTCTTGAGAGCTGAGGCCTCTGACAAAGGATTCATCCAATGTTATGTCGAGGTTATCAGGTCCATTTGGTGGGCGCGAGCTCACAAGGACGATGAAATGGTGGCTGTGGTGGGCGACTTCAAGGAATGCCTTGAGAAGGCCAAGTTCGACGATGGGATTGAGCTAGACATCGGCGACCTAGCCCAACTTGGTGTCCCCTTTGACTTTGTTCCGGCGCGCTTTAATATCATCCAAACGGTGCCAGTCCCGAAAGTCAACATCGCCGAGGAGGAGCAAGTCGAGGATGAAGAGCGAACCACTCATACCGCCAAGCAGATGCAAAAGGTCTATGGGAATATCATGGTGGATACCAGTGACCTTACTGGGAACATCACAGAGCTTCCCAAACTCTCCCCCCCAGTTGGCCAAGTTGTTGGCAGCGAGGTCGCCCAAACTGAAGCTCCCGCTGATGCCTCTGCCGCTTCTGCTTCCGCAGCTCCCGAGACTTAGGGATTTTTCTTGTTTTCCTTAGCATAGTCTTTTTGCTTTAAGTAGGAGTAGCTCGCCGGGCTGTGTATAGCTCGCCCAGAAGGAGATTTTTATAGTTTAAAGATGGTTAGCGAGTCGGCCTTGAACTCTTTGTTTCAACTTGCTTATTTAAATTTCACGCACGTTATATCTTTTATTAGCTCATTTTTATATCTTTAGTACTTATTCATTCGTCTTATTCCACTTCGGGAAGCGAATCGTTTGTCTTAAACCACTTAGGGTAGCGAGTTGTACTATTTTCAATTCACTTGGGCGATTGGGTTTCAAGAACCTTGCCTTAGACGTTTTTAATCGTCTTTTTTGTGAATTTTTCTAACAAAGGGCAGTAGGCACTTAGTGATCCTTTAAGAAGGACACTTTTGCTAACCTTGGGCGCTTCGGTCTTTACCTTTGAGCTTTTAGATTATAACGTTTGGGACCTTGGTCCTTGTGTATTACGAAGCTTCGAACAATTGATATTCTTGAAAATTTCTAACTTCATATAATAACGTAATTTACATCGGTTGCCATCAACATTTCTGATGCGAACCTTCGACTAGTCTATTAAAAAATTATGTTCCACCTCCTTCTACTGGTAAAACTTCTTCAGATGTGCTGCACTCCACGTATATGATGAAGCTTTTCCTTCCATGTCTTCAAGGTCATACGTTCCGTTTGCCCAAGTTGCAGTGACTCGGAATGGTCCTTCCCAATTTGGTTCGAATACGCCAGGTGGAGTTGCTAGCTTTCTTCTTAGTACTAATTCCCCAACTTTGAACCTTCGATCTCGAACCTGGGAATTGTAGTACTTTTCTGCTCTTTACTTGTAGGTGGCATTCTTTAATTCTGATGAAGCTCTGGTTTCTTCAAGCAGGTCTTTCTCTACTGCTAAGGCTTCACCGTTCTCCTTCTCCTCATATCAAACCACCTTCCAAGTTTTGTTCTGAACCTCCACTAGTACAACTGCTTCTGTCCCGAAGGCTAAGGCAAACTGTGTTTCCCCGGTACTTGCTCGGTATGACGTTCTGTATGACCATAGAACCTCTGGAAGTTCATCTGCCCAGCTTCAATTCTTGTCTTCGAGGCGGATCTTCAGCACATGCTTCAAAATTTTATTCACAACTTCCACCTGACTGTTTGACTGTGGATGGTACGGAGTTGAGTAGTGCTTCTTAATATTCCACGAGCTACATAAATCTCTCAACTTCTGACCGTCAAACTGTCTTTCGTTATCCGTCACAATTGATTGCGGGAGCCCAAATCGGCAGATTAGATTTTTCCAGATAAAGCTGATCATCCTCTCCTGCGTTACTGTTGTAAGTGCCTCGGCTTCAGCCTACTTAATGTAATAATCCACTGCTACTACATCAAATTTTACACCACCTCTGCTAGGTGGAAATGGGCCGATCATGTCAATACCCCATTTTGCGAAAGGCCATGGGCTGAATACCGATTTAGTCGAGCAGCAGGAGAGTGGATATTAGGTGCGAATAGCTGGCACTTTCGGCACCTTCGGGCGAAGCTAATGGCATCTTTTCTAAGAGTGGGCCAGTAGTATCCTTGCCTGATTGTTTTGTATGCCAAAGCTTGCCCCCCATCGTGACTTCCGCAAATTCCTTGGTGGATTTCTTCTAACACCTCGAACCCTTGCTTTTCAGACAAGCATTTGAATAGGGGTAGAGAGAATCCACGTTTGTAAAGTTAGCCATCTACCAACGCATATCTTGCTGCTTGCTTCACTAGCCGACTAGATTCCCACACATCTTCTGGGACTGAACCGTCCTTCAGGTATTTTTGGATAGGAGTGTGCCAATCTTCGCCATCTTCCTGCCCCTCACTCAAGGTCTGGTTTACTTTGTAATCAGATGTCGAGGGATCTTTTAGCTTGGTGACGATGACCTCTGTCAGATCTGCTTCTCCATTGCTGGTAGCTAGTCGGGCTAGTACATCGGCCTGTGTATTTTCCAGTCTTGGAACCTGCTCGATGTAAACTTGCTTGAACATCGAGATCAGATGTGCTACTATCTTTTGGTACATCATCATTTGCTAGTCCTTTGCTTCGTATTCTCCCCGGACTTGGGATATTATTAGCTGGGAATCTTCGAAAATCTGAAGATTGGTTGCCCCCACAACTAATGATAACCTAAGTCCGGCTATCAGCGCCTCACAGTCTGCTTCGTTGTTGGTTGCTCTGAAGTCAAACCGAATTCCTGAGGTGAAGACTTGTCTGTCTGGGCTTATTAATACTACACAAGCTCCTACTGCTGTGCTGGTTGATGATCCGTTAACGTAGAGGTGCCACGGAGCTATACGTCCCCTCGTCGGATCTTGCGAGAAAGTCAACTCGATGATGAAATTGGCAAGCGCTTGTCCCTTGATCGATGTTCGGGGTGCGTAGGTTATACCGTATTGGCTAACTTCTAGCGACCATTTCAACAAGCATCCTGCAGTGTCTGACCGGTGCAGTATCTGCCGTAGTGGGAATGTTGTCAACACCACTACTGGATGGTCGAAGAAGTAGGGTCACAATTTTCTAACACTCATCACCAGTGCATATGCTAGCTTCTCTGTTGTGGTGTACCACAATTCTGCTTCGTGTAAGACTTGTCTTACGTAGTACACTGGTAGGTGTGTTTTGCCCTCTTCTCGGACCAGCACCAAACTGATAGCTACCTCTGATGCAGCTAGGTACAGGTACAACTTCTCACCAGGTACTGGCTTTAATAGGATTTGGGTATTAGCCAAGTATGTTTTGATGTCCTCGAAAGCTTTCTGGTACTCGCTCGTCCACTGGAAGTCATCCTTATGCCTGAGTCTGTTTGCTTTGATTGCTTCAAAGAATGGACGACTCCGATCGCTGGACCTGGAAATGAACAGGTTCAAAGCTGCCAAACATCCGGTCAACCTTTGAACCTTCAGAACTGAGTCTGGTGCGCTCATTTCAATGATACACTTGACCTGCGTCAGGTTGACTTCTATTCCTCTTTGGCTCACCAGGTGCCCTAGGAATTTCCCTGAATGTATGCCGAAGTTGCTCTTCTTTGGATTCAACTTCATGTTGTACTGGCTAGTATGTCGAAGGTTTGCTTTAGGTGGTCGAGGTGATCCTCCTTTCACAAACTCTTGACAACTATGTCGTCCACTTACACCTCCATGGTATGGCCTATATGTTGATCGAACATCTTGTTCACCAACCTTTGGTAGGTAGCTCCGACGTTCATAAGTCCGAACGACATCCTTTCCCAGCAGTACATTTTCTTGTTGGTGTAGAACGCCGTGTGTTCCTGTCATCTGGATGCATTGCTATTTGATGATAGCCTGCAAAGGCATCCATAAATATCATCATCTCGTGACCTGCTGTGCTATCTACGAGTTGATCGATGTGAGGCAATGGGAAGTTGTCCTTTGGGCATGCCTTGTTTAGGTCCGTGAAGTCGAAGCACAGCCTCCATGTTCCATTGGGCTTCTTCACCAGGACTGGGTTTGCTACCCACTGCGGGCACAGTGCCTCCTTGATTAACTTGTTGTCTAGTAGCTTCTTGACTTCCGTGGTTAGAGCTTCGTACTTGTCTGGTCCGTACTTCCTTTACTTTTGGCGGACAGGTCTCCTTGTCGGGTCTATGTTGAGGCGATGACATGCGTGCTCCAATGAGATTCCCGTCATATCTTCGGGGGACCAGGCAAATACATCCTGGTTGGTCATGAGAAAAATCTCCATCTCTGGCCTGTACGGCTCGGGTAACTCGGAACCTATAAAAAGTTCCAAGTCCCTCTTTGGGTCCACCTGGATTGCTGTTAGTTCCTCCATGGGAGTGTCCTTTCTCTTCTGGCTCTTCCATCTTGGATCTTTTAGGAACTCCTCCAGGTTCTCTTTCATTGCTGGTTCATGACCTATTCGAGGTTCGAGGTCTTCGCCACCTTTATCAACTTTGGCATGTTCATCATCTTTTCCTGCTTCTTGAAGTGTTGGATTGGATGGCCCCTCAACCTGGGATGGTTCTTCAACCTGGGGAGCTTGATCAACTTCCATTGGCACTGGTTCTTGATCTCCCGCAAGTTCTTTTCCTTGAACATCGGTGATCCCCTCCATGGGCGCTGGTTGTGGGTCTTGCACAGGTTCTTGTATTTGGTCGGCCTGAGTTTCTTTAACTCCTTCCATGGGTGCCGGCTGTGTGTCTTGTGCAGGTTCTTGCACTTGGTCAGTTTCAGTGGTCAATTTCGGCGGGTCGCCTACCTCCATCAACTCGGTTTCGGTCGAGATAATGTCTAGGATGTTTGGCTCATCTGTCGGGATTTGGACATTTTCTTCAAGTATGTGAACCTGTGTTACAGACTTCTTTACTTGGCCATTTTTAATTTGGAGCAAACACTCTCTAGCCTTTTTCTAATCGCCTTTAATGGTTTCGGCACCTTTAGGAGTTGGGAATTTTAGACGGTAGTAGTAGGTTGAACACCCGGCTTTGAATTCATGAATAAACGGGCGGCCAAGGAACCCGATGTAGGTAGATTGCTGGTCAACAACAAGGAAATCTACGAGCCTAGTCAGTCTCCTCTTTGGTCCTCGGCCGATACAAGTTGGACGCTCAACCTAATCTAGCCTACGGGGACGGTTACAACTTCTCCGAACCCCACTATCCTAGCATTACTAGGTTCTATGTACGACTCAAAATCACCTAATGCCTCTAAGGTGGATTTGAAGAGAATGTTGGTGAACGCGCCGGTATCCACTAGTAGCCTGTGAACTCGGACATTTATAATGTTGGCGCTGATCACCAACGAGTCGTTGTGGGGAGTTAGAATCCCCTCCAAGTCCGCATGGGAGAATGTCAGCTCGGTTAGAATCCCCTCCAAATCCGCCTGGGAGAATGTCTGCCTTCTTGGACCTGGTTGATGGCCCGGACCTTGGCATTTCTTTGCCTCTTGGAGATGGAGGATCTACCATCTTCGATTCCCCCGGTAGCTCCAATCTGTTCTTCGAGAACCAGGAGTTCTCGGGTTGGTTCTTGGTTCTGCGGAGGTGGGGGAGGTACCCTACGTCTATGTTGTGGACCTCGTCGGTCCTCTTCTTCTTCCTTATCATCAGAGACCTCTCTCCTCTCTATCCTGGTTCTCTTGGCCGGTGCTTTCTTCACGAACTCTGCCAACTTCCCATCCTCGTAGAATTTCCACAATTGCTTGAGGAGGTTGCGACATTCACTTGTGAAGTGGCCGATTGATTGATGATAGGCACATAATTTGTTTGGGTTCAGCTTTGTGCGGTCTTGACGGATCCTCCGAGGTTCGTTCAACATTGCTTTATCTTTGACTGCCGTGAAAACATGGTCGACGGAGACAGTAAGTACTTGGTTGAGTTTTTCCTTGAACTCATCTCCGTAGCCAAAAGCCTTCAAGTTCCGGGGAGCTTTGTAAGTGCCCCGGACTTCTTCCCGTGCTGCTTCTTCTCATTAGAGGCACCAACCTCTTTCATCAAGGCCTCTTACATGGCCACGTACACCCCTACTTTATGTCTGAATTTAGCGTAGGTGTTCGGGCAGGCAAGATGCATCTCTTTCCAGAGTTCGGTGCCTTTCTTCAATCCGGCCATCACATCAATAATTTTGGTGTCTTCGCTCACCGGCTCGCCTTTCAGTAGTATTTTATCGAATCTTTCTAGGTACTGCTGGTCGGTCTCGCTCTCGCCTTGATGGATGTTGGCGAGTTGGTGTTTTTAGGTCAAATACGACCCATACCCCAAAAAGTGGGCCAAGAACTCCCGCGTGAGTTGGCCAAATGACTGAATTGACCCTGGGGCGAGTGAAGAGAACCAGCGGTGAGCTTGGTCCCCGAGGGTCAGCGGGAAGTTCCGGCATTGGGTTGCGTCGGTGGCACCAGCTGAGATCATGTAGTCTGCATACTTGGCGAGGTGGACTTTCGGGTCAGATTCACCCTCGTATGTGGACATCACCGGGAACTGGATCTTCTTTTAAACTGGTGCTTTTAGTATAGCGGGAGCCAATGGAGATGCTGGAAGAGAGATGGCATCAGGTCCGCCAGTTTTGGCAGCTACTTGCATCTGCAGCTGCTTTACGGCCTTTTTTAACGTGGCCAACTCATCTTCGTGAGCTACCTCATGTGGAGGCTGTTCAAAGGCCGTGTGCCTCATGGATGCACGTCCCCGCAGTCCATCGCTCTGGGGTAGCCCCTCGCTGATGGGCTGGAACTGGCGGCCTCTGTTCGGGCCAAGTCTGTCGGCAGCTGGTCTCCTCAAACGATCGTGAGTGGACCTACGAGGTTGTAGATCTGACTCTCCCCTCCGAGATGAAGCAGGGGCCGTCACATGTCCGACCTCTTCCTGCCTGGGCCCCAACCTGCCCCGGAGGACCTCCCTTTCCTTGGATTGATGGGTGGCAGATGCTTCTGTGTAGGCTGTAGCTCTCCCGTCATGCGAACCTAGCTTGTCCGCCACTTTGGCCTTCCCGGCGCATTCTTTGTACTGACGAGCTCGCGTGGAGCTCATTTCTTGTTCAGCGGGAAGGTCGCTGGCTTGTTCCCGAGTCTGGGTGGCCTGAGTTGGCCTAGTTGTCTGCTCCCTGGCCACGTTGGTCGGAGCTAGCTGAGACATCTGGGCGAGCTCTCCTTACTGCAGCCTTTGAAGAGCAGCGATGGTTCGCTGAAGCTCATCGGGATCGTTCGCTATGTCCATCAGAGCGGGGTTCAATTCCTCTTGAGCCACAATAGCTCGCTGGGGAGCTCGCGGGGCGTCCTTTCTCTGAGGAGCTCGGCGCGAGGTCTCCCCATCAGTCTAGTTTTGATTGGTGCGCCCCTTCCATCTCCTTGTGGTAGCAGAGGTGTTTTACTTCGGCATTGTTCAGTTTTGGTGAGGAGGTCGTCAAGGTCGGCAATTTCCAGTAAGGGTCAGTTTGTTCAAGGTCCAATCTAGCCTTGCATGCAAACAAATTGTCCAGAATCTGGTTTATTTGTTCACACACGCGCGTTTAGGGTCCTTTTTGTTGTGTTTTTAGTCTAAAAATCTGGGTTTTTCGCCGGAAACTGGAAATTTTAGTTAATCTTCAAGTGTTCTTGAGTTTGTCAAGAACACCTTCAAACTTTTCTTCAAACTCACACAATCTTGCTCTCGGATTTTTTCAGAATCGAAGGTTCGTGCCCCCCTTCTAGCGCCAAAATGTTGATGGATTTTACTAATAATGTGTTTAATGGCTGTTAATTTACCTAGAAATCCACCAAACAATAAACAAGAAATTGTGTTCTTGAGTTTGAATATAGAAAGAGAAAGTGTGAGAGCTAGAGTGAGAAAGTGTAGTTTGTATTATGAGAACTTAGAGAGAGAAAGGTACAAAGGAGACCTATTTATAGGTTTGCATGTGTGAGGTGGCACCTTGTGAGCCTTCTTGGCTTTAGGAGCTGACGAGTGTCCTTGACAATTGTCCTTACTCACTACTATGCTACCTTTACAATGCTTTGTCCTATCACATCTCTACTTGCTACTTATACAACTGATGTCTATGTCTTGAACCTAGGCGAGCTTCTGGGCGAGCTTCACTGCCTTGTGTCGTTTTGGAGCAATGTAGAGGTGGACTTCTGAGTGGTCTCCTTAGGTCGCCCGGATGCTCTTCATAAGTGGCGAGCTACACAGCGAGCTTCTCTCTCTTGGGATTGGTCGACCATTTGACCCGGTCATGGGATGTCTGAGCGAGCTTCTTTCATCTCTAGGCGAGCTTTCCTATGTTGACTCCGGTCAAAGCTGGTGACGTATCTTCTAAGCATGTCGGTGACCTTCTTAGCCTTGGCCGATTAATCTCGCAATTAACCTTGGGTAGTTCGCCTATTAACATGGTCCCATACAATTTTTTTCTTGCACTTGTAGTCCCAACGTTGCACTTGTAGTCCCAAACGTTACAAAATTTACATATATAGTCCCAAACATTGACAGCTCCATTAAATGCAAGGTTTACAGTGTTAGTCCAATAAGAATTACTCTTAATTAATTGTGTTTAACCCATTAATCTGTATTTTCAGATTTAGTCCCACTAATTTTTTAAATTGCACAATAAGTCCTATATGATATAAATATTGAATAAAATCTAAAAAATATTAAAATAAGTCAACTAAATCTTCAAATAATAAAATTAAAGGTGACAAACGGGCCGATTCGGCCCATCGAGCCAAAGCATATTCACGGGCCGTACCATTTACTAATCGGGCCTAAAAAAATATAGCCCATCCCATCCTAAATGTCGGGAAGGTTGGGCCGGCCCATCGGGTTGGGCCAAAATTATCAACTTTTATATGTAAACGGGCTCATCGGGCCAAGGCATATTCACGAGCCGGACCGACCCATTTTCTAATCGGGCCTATAAAAATTGAGCCCAGCCAGCCAAATATCGGGTAGGCCGTATCGAAATTGGCAGCTCTAATAAAATTAATCTTTAATAAATAGTTAAAAAAGTCAACTAAATCTTAAAAAATAGTTAAAACTAAGAAATTAATTCTAAAAAATTCTAATTTTAATTAAAGATAAATAATAATTAAAATATAATTAATTTTTAATTTAGTTATTTTTGAAGTCTAACTGAACTTTAAAAAAATATGATTTTATTAAACTTTGGCCTATTTTTTAAGATTTTTTTAAATTTAATATTTTTTGAAGATTTTGTAGCATTTATATATATATATATATTAATTTTTTTTAAATTTAATTTTTTATTTTACTTGATTTATTTAATTTTTTCAAATTTTAGTTAGGTTTAAATCATATTATTTAAATATTACTTAATTTAATTATTTTGAAGATTTATTTTATTTTGTAATTATTTATTATAATTATTTTCAGATTTCTATTTTGGATGATTTACATATAGATTCAAGAAAGTCACTATATTTACAAATAGGTTCAAAATATTTGCACAAAAATACTTTTTTTTTGCACAGAAGCACATTTTTTTTTCTGCACAACACTTATTTGTAAATATAGTGACTTTTTTAAACCTATATGTAAGTTACCCTTCTATTTTTATCGATATTTAAATTTTAATATATTTTAAAATTTAATTTATAATTAATATCCGCCAAAGAATACAACTGTCGATGTGTCCAAACAGGGGGCTTCCCTCTTAAGCATAAAACCCTACCCGGCATCGTCTCTCCATTAGCCTTCTCACTCCTGGCAAAATGGCCACAGCGGCGCCGTATGAGCCTAGGGTTTTGCACACAGAAATGAAATCTGGGAAGCTTGCAATCGACGGCTCATCTCTGAAGTTTCTTTCTTTCTCTTTTTTTGTTTGATTTTGTCATAAATTTCTCGCATCGAATCAATCCCTGTGATGAACGTTATATGTTAAAATAAAAGTAGTGGCCTGATGTCCATTGATGATACATTGTTCTGAGGGATTACGAATTATGTTCAAGATTTTACGAATTATGGTCGATTTGATTAACAGATACCGTCATTATTTTTTATGTTTAATTTATTATTTTTTAGATTGGCCAGATCCATCCCGTTGATGAACATTTCCACAGTTTTAACGTTAAAAGTAGACTGATATTCATTGATGCGAAATTGGTTCTGAGGGATTTGCCGCATTAGTTCTCTTGAAATTTTAAATATTTTGGTCTCAATTTCAGTCTGTTTACATGTCATTATTTCGTCTTCGTCTGGTTTCATTCTACTATTGAGCTTTTGGGTTGAATGTATATCTGGATTGATAGATTGAATTTTCTGCATCCGGATTTGCCCCGAAAACGATCATAGCCTTGAAGAGAATCGAGATTGATTGCTGTTTAATTTCAAAACTGCAACTTACATACACTATCTTCAAGCAAATCTCTCTTGTGAGTTGGACGAAACGCGAGACTGTAAAAAAGATTTTGTTGGACATTCTAGTTGTCTGTTGATCTGTTTTTTTTTTTTAAATCAAATGGGCAAGATGTAGGCTGGATATCAAATTGACTTGTACAAAGGAAGTTTTTTGATTGACCATATACTCATATTAAGGTAATTCACAAGTTGCATAAGAAAAAATTGACTGTAAAAATGATTGTCCATGAATTAAAAAAAAATCATTTTTGGTAATTCACAAGTTGCATAAGAAAATAATGAGTAATTCATAAGCATCAAATCGTTGCTCTGGTGATTCAGTTAAAGATTAGATATAACTATTTGTTTTCAATACTGGAGAACTGAAATTGGATCGCTCTGTTTCTGTAGAAATGATTGCTTTGTTTTTTTGATCTGGAAGAATATGTGGAAGATGCTGTTCTTTCCTGGTATTGTGTAGGTAAGGAAGGACATTTTAACATTATATAATGGGTAATTTTGGTAGGGTTTACCCTTTTATTAATTTAGTATGTTGCTTGATAAGTTGAAGTGTTATTTTCTGTTCAATCCGCCTTAGGGTTTGTTTGCAAATTCATTTGAAAAGTGTAAAATCACTTTTCCTCAAAGTTGGGTCTTACCCAACTTTTCAAATAAAAAAGTGATTTTGTATTTGCAAACAAATCCTTAATATAGTGGGTGATGCGACCCTATAATATAATATGCAAAAATACTACTTGAGTGCAATATTATTATTCGATCAATATCAATTCTCTCAAGCAATTTTATTACATACCTTTTTATGTCTTATTATCTCATTACACTCTACCAATCAACATATTAAATAATACACATTTTAAGACATTCTATCAATCAAATCATAATAAAATACTTATCTCACTTTTTTATACTAAAACAATATCCATATTATTATACCCCTAATTTTATCATGCTAAGCTTCACCTTATTACATATATTTGTCATGCAAAAGAAAGATGCTACAATGTCTTATGTGGGCGTTGTTTTGATCCATATATCTTAGGTCTGAATGTTAGCATAACCATAGGCTATATTTAGTACATTGAATGAGTCAATAATATTTCATAAAAAATTGTTTTGAGGGGCAGGAAAAATCTAAAACTATCGATAATCTAATCCTTTTCAGTTTCTTGAGAGACCGGAAAGGACTGGTTTTTCCAGAACTGAAGTTTTTCATTAGTTTGCTGAGAAACTCAGGATTTGAATACCCATCTGAAATTGGATTTTTTCTGTCGCCAGTTTGATTGGAAGGATATATTGAATCCTTGATTATGTATGAGTTTCTGAAATGATGCCCTTGACTTAGAACGATCGAGGTGAAGGATGGCTAGCTGTTTTTCTTGTTGTATGACACAAGAGAGAATTGATCAAAACTCTTTGGCTAGCACTCATGAATACCAGGACACAAAGGCCTTGGCCGCAATTGCAAATATATCCATGAGAACTGGTAAATACCATATACCTATCCTGATTCATTGTTTTTATAATATTATTATTGTTCCTTCTTTCCTGTTTTGTTTCTTGAAATGTCTCCTTTCCTGTTATTATGATTGCTTTGATTAAAACTATCTTTGTTGAGAAGCCTTATGAAGATGTTGTCAACAAATTAAAAGGGACACAAGTTTGAAGGCATGGCTATCCATTGAAAATTGCTAAATGATAATAATGTATGTTCTTGTCATCTGGATTTCGAAATGGTTACTTCTATATATGTTTTTGTATTGCAATGTTTCTGGTTGTACAAACTTGTTTCTGATTAAACATCACATTCTCAATGTTTTCTTGTCCAAATCTTGAGTTTTGACATTCAATTATGCCATCCATAAATTAGGGATTAAGTTTAGGGCAATTATCTATTCTTATGATAGGTGCATTAAGCACGTCTTGAATCTTGGTTTGCTGGTATGCAAAAGATGAACGAATCAAACACAAGTTTTGTTTGCTGTTTTGACCCAAGAGTTTCTTGTAATCCTTAATTAGTCACTGGCACTAACCAGTATTACTTCAAAAGCTTTAAGACCAGTAATATTGATGGATTGCTAGATTTGCAGATAGCAGCAAACGAAGATATTTAGCTGAAGAAATAGATAAACTCGGAAAGAACAATATCTCAGCTGATATTTTCACTTTCCATGAGCTGTCAAGCGCAACTCAAGACTTCAGCCCTGAAGCTTTGTTAGGTGAAGGCGGTTTTGGGAGGGTTTACAAGGGCCACCTCGCACGAAAAGAAATAGTAATTATTGTTTAATCATTTTTGTATAATTCATCAAAACGGTTTGTTTCAAGTGAATTGTTTTTCTCCCGGACAGGATGTTGCTGTGAAGCAACTCGACAGAAATGGTTTCCAAGGAAATAAAGAATTTCTGGTGGAAGTGTTGATGTTGAGCCTTCTTCACCACCCGCATCTCGTTCAACTAGTAGGATACTGTGCTGAGGGAGATCAGAGAATTTTAGTCTATGAATACATGGCCAAGGGTTCCTTGGAGGAACACCTTCTAAGTATGTGTCATATCCTCATTACTATTCTTCTTAATTAAGCTTGCATATTCAAATATTCACGTCTTATAATAAAGATCTCATGTCCTCATCTGATTATAATAGGCAAATAAAGTGTCATTTCATTAAATAGAAGAGAAAATGTGTATGACCTTATTCTGTAATGGAGAGGGCAATCTGGCCTCATTACAAACCTTATTCTTTAAATCTCTCTTGGAGCGAAACTGGATATAAGGAAAAAAAGAGCACTGCAGAAATTTTCGATTCCAATAGGAGTAACACTTGAGTGCATACAGGGTAGTTTTGGTTAAAAAATAGAAGTTAAATCACTTAGGGTATGTTTGGTTTAGGGGACTAAATAGTCAATCCCCCAAACACAGGACTATTCCGGTCAAAATATGCATGTTTTGGCCGGAATAGTCCTGTCTTTGGGGGATTGATTATTTAGTCCCCTAAACCAAACATACCCTAAGTGCACCCGATTCAAAGAACAAGAGCAATTGATTGCAATACTTAACGTATATTCATCTATCGGGGCACCC
>JAPKLY010000053.1:1488230-1501938 GCA_026898435.1 Prunella vulgaris | reverse complement strand
TCAATCCCCCAAAGACAGGACTATTCCGGCCAAAACATGCATATTTTGACCGGAATAGTCCTGTGTTTGGGGGATTGACTATTTAGTCCCCTAAACCAAACATACCCTTATAATATATGAAAAAATATTATTTGTATATTAAAGAAATGCAATATTATATTTTTCATCATATAAAAATCACTTTTAATATATTTCAAAATTTTTTTATTACGTCAAAAATTGAATTAAAATTGCATTATAGATGTATTTGCCTTTCATTATGTGCAGATTTACCTCCGGGCAAAAAGCCTCTGGACTGGGATACAAGGATGAAAATTGCTAAAGGAGCAGCAAAGGGACTTGAATACTTGCATGAAACAGCTGATCCACCCGTAATTTTTCGAGACTTCAAGGCATCCAACATACTCTTAGATGAGGACTTTAATCCAAAACTTTCTGATTTTGGGCTTGCTAAGATTGGTCCTATTGGTGGACGACCCCATGTTTCCACCAGAGTTATGGGAACCTATGGCTATTGTGCGCCTGAGTATGCATCCACGGGGCAGTTGACTACCAAATCTGATGTCTATAGTTTCGGGGTTGTGTTCCTGGAGATGATATCTGGTCGGAGGGTCATAGACAACTCCAGACCAAGTGAAGAGCATAACTTGATCGAATGGGTATGTCGTTACAAGTCATATATATAAATACATTTTTTGTATGACGACATGATTACTGCTGCCATATTTCTTAGGTCATCATATTTATTTTTTGCTCATTTAGGCCAATGTGACTGGAACGCTTTTGCCTAAATTGTCACGTGGCGAAAATTGAATAATAATGACTAAACTCCCCAATTTGGCATGAGTGCAAAATATTATTCACCCCGTCCCATAATTATTTGCATACTTTTTTTTTCTATCTGTTCCACAGTTATTTTTACACCCTATTAGAGAAAAACCACTATTTTAACTTTATCTTCACACCATTCACATATTTACGTAAAATTTCGTTATTTTTACATTCAATCCAACTAATTTCATTATTTTAATAATATAACTTTATATATCATTCTATTTTTCTTAAAGTGCACTTGTTGAGGTGAAAACATCTTTAGAACGGAGGGAGTAAAAGTTATGAGCCTATATATGAACATATTGTCCGGATTTGTCTTGTCTAGATAAATAACGGTCCAATTTGGCATGAGTGCAAATAATTATTCCCTCCGTCCCATAATTTTTGCACACTTTTTTTTTTTCTATTTGTTCTACAATTATTTTTACAACCTATTAGAGAAAAATCATTATTTTAACTTTATCTTCACATTATTCACGTAAAATTTTGTTACTTTTATTCAATCAAACTTATTTCATTATTTTAATTATATAACCCTACATATCATTCTATTTTTCTTAAGGTGTGCACTTGTTGAGGTGAAAACATTTTTAGAACAAAGGGAGTAAAAGTTATGAGCCTATATATGAACATATTGTCCGGATTTGTCTTGTCTAGATCAATAACGGTCCTTATCTTATGCGACTTTGCAGGCACAGCCTTTGTTCAAGGACAAGAAAAAGTTCCATATGATGGCAGATCCATTGTTGGAAGGGAAGTTCCCAGAAAAGGCACTGTATCAAGCTCTAGCAATTGCAGCAATGTGCCTACAGGAAGAATCCTCGTCTCGGCCTTTAATAACCGACGTTGTAACGGCGTTGGAGTTTTTGTCCGTAGACAGAAAATATGCTCAGGATGAAGAACGAGGTGGTGCTGGTGGTGATAAATAATGATTCTTTCTCAGCATCTATTTTGTAGGAAAAATTGACGGTAAAAATGACTGATTAATTAGGAGATGGAAATGAATATCCTGTTGGTTGACAACCATAAAGAAAAATAGATTCATTATCTACAACTTTATAACAATCTCCTTATTTTGGCCGTATAACTCCTAAATTAATCTTAATGAAAACTTGAGTGACTTAACATCAACATAAATGTAGGCTGTTGCTAAAAATCACTGCGAACCATCAAATAACTCATGCTCTAGTAAAATTGTGCATATTTTTTTTACACGTGGTTTATGTGATATGTGGAGGATATTTTGGAGTATTGTGAGGT
This sequence comes from Prunella vulgaris, assembly GCA_026898435.1. Classification (NCBI taxonomy): domain Eukaryota; kingdom Viridiplantae; phylum Streptophyta; class Magnoliopsida; order Lamiales; family Lamiaceae; genus Prunella; species Prunella vulgaris. The sequence goes on along the minus strand of JAPKLY010000053.1, from coordinate 1,499,844 downwards.
TTATTTATGAATAAAGTGAATATTTTTGGAAAGTACACTATAATATCCCAAAATATATTTTGATATATTGCATTAAATCACGTGCAAAAAAAATGTGCACAAATTTAATGGACAAAAGAAGTTTATAAATTTATGAGTCATCTTTTGAATCCAAAAACTATTAAATTAGGACAATTCATATGTATCCAATATCACGATAAATTTGGTTTTGTCAGTTATCACTATTATATGTATATACTATTATTGTTATGTACTTCCTCATTCTCATAGAAATTTGCATCCTATGAGATGAAATATTTTTTAAAAAAATGTGTTTTACATATAAATAGTGGCATATAATTTTTTCAAGCGTTTTGAATGTTGAAGAGCAAGAACCCAACTTCGCAAGCAAAATGGACCTCGACCTAGAACAAATCAAGGATCATGTCCCCATGGACGAGGATCCATTAATATCTTAGCCCGAGAAAGGTTGCTCGAACAAATCAGTTAGTTTTTAGCTCGATCCTTAGGGCATCAAGTGAGCTCCACCAGTTAAGGAGCTCGAGCACATTTTTGTTGACCCCAATCTTAAGAAACTTGAAGTTCAAATCTCGAATCCTAATGAACATGAGGGGGCAGGTAATAGAGTTTCTCAAAAGCAGCATCAATATTTTTACTTAGTCCTATGAGGATATGGTTGGAATCGACCCTAAGCATGCATGCCATCGACTCAAGATTTATCATTTAAAGAAGCTGATTCTCAGAAATGGAGAAAATTTGGTCCCGAGAAGTATGCCGCCTTGGCTAAGGTGGTTAAGAAGTTATTGGCTGATCAAGCAAGCTAAGGACAAGTCCCAGTGAGTAGCTAACACTGTCCTTGTGAAGAAAGTAAACGGAACTTGGAGGTCATGCATTGACTTCACTGATCAAAATGATGTCTTCCCGAAGGATCACTTTCCATGCCTCATTTGACCACCTCATGGACAATACGGTTGGGCATGAAATGATGTCCTTCATGGACGCTTTTGGTGGTTATCATCAGATCCCCATAGCCAAGGAGAATGTAAAGCACGCTACTTTTCTCATCGAGAAAGACATGTATAGCTGGAAGAGAATACCTATTGGACTTAAGGATATAGGGACCTTACTGAAACTTTCTATATCCTAAGGAGCTATAACATGAAATTCAACCCAAATAAGTGTCACTTCGAAGGTTAGTATGGGATGTTTCTATGTTGCATCGTCAGCTATTGAGGAATAAAAGCGAACCAAGATAAAATCAAGGCTATCATTGACCTCAAGAAAAATAAGTTCTTATGGAACAAAGAGAGTCATATGACATTGAAAGGTTGAAAGGGTACCTAGCCAACCCCAAATTCTCTTATGTCGTGTAAATCTCCCCTATGCCCACCTTGAGGTCAGCAACCTCTCTATTAGCCTCTCAAAATGCATTCTGTAGGTCAAGGACATGACAGTGTTGCACCACCTTCTCTTGCTCCAGATGAGCATTAGCACACTTAACCTCCTCAAGCTCCTTAATCGTGTTCTCTGTGGAGCGACGCAACTTCTGGAAGTTATTCAAAGCAGTATTCTCAGCGGTCGAGGCACTTTTTGCTTATTTTCCCATTTAGCAGCCTCATTGGTCTTGGCCTCAACAGTCTTCTCAACGTCTTTTACCTTGTGTCAGAGCTCCCGCTTCATCCTATCACCATCAGTAAACTTCTCCAGCATAAGCTAGACGGTTATAGCGATAGCTCCAGCCTAGAATCCCTTCAGGCAAACGTTGTTAGAAGCTCGTTGCACCTGTATGGTCGCCTAACCCGTACTAGTCCGCCCTCCAGCGATGGACTAAGTGGCCTTCCTGAATATCCTTAAAGGCTTCAGGAACCAGGGAGCAAGAGAAGTGATGTACAGCATCACCTCACCCTGGGTGAGCATCTGGTCGGTATATACAATATAACAAGAATTTGTGCTAAGGGACGAGCATCCATATGAAATGGTGAGCAACTTTTTAGTCTAAGCATACTCACTCATCTCGTTGGACGGCATCCAATCTGAGATAGGTTATGTCCAGATAAAGCCTTTTGAGCGTGTGGGTGGAGCTGGGGCGGAGCCACGAGGCTCATTGGCCACCTCAGCATATGTCGAGCGACCATCACTTGAAGATTCAACAGATTTAGACTTCTTCGCCGGTCCCACTCTCTCTTCTTCCTCTCCTACCATGGAGCCATCCATCTATTTCAAGCACCGAGAGGTCTTATCGCCCTTTAGGGGTTTTGGCTGAATGCATAGTTACTAGCTGCTCGCCGGGAGCTTGCTAGCCTGATGTTTGACAACCAGTTTTCTTGTCCTTCTTCTTCTTCAGTCGGATGAGGGCAGCCGGAGGGTCCAACTTCTTTCTGTCAATAGGCTTCATCCCTTGAACTTTCTTATATAGGGTAAAAAAATATGGTTAGATTACAACAGTAATTCCCTGATTTGTAAAAAAGCCAAGACAAGAGGGTTAGATAGGTCAATCCAAATGTCGAGAATCGACTTAAGATTGTCCTACTCTTAGGGACAGCTGTTTGGGATTGCAAATGCCCATATCTATTCGGTTATACACTAAATACAAATTTAAGTATATGACTAATGTCATGATTTAAACACAATTAAATCAAATAGTTGAACCCCCAACATCAAGGTTTGCATGCAAAACACGTGAACATATAAAATTACATAAATCCCTACACATGTGGAACTAAGAGGTTTAAGTGAATTATACCTCTTGATGACAAATTCTTGAGATGCTCACTTCCGGTTAGCTCGATCGACTTGATCAACCCAATGAGCCTTCTCAAGTATCCCCTTGTCCTTGCTCGTACACCCGGTGGAAGGCCATACGAACAATTACAACACAAGGAAAAGAAAAATATAATATTGTTGCCCTTATACACTAAATGGCCAAAAATTAGGCTTTGATGTAGTCTCTTTACGAGTTCTCTCATCTCATATTTATAATGAAGATTTTAGGATTATTATGGACCAAAAATATAATTATAGTAAAAGCTTATTTCCTCACAAGGAATGTCTTGAATATCAAATATTTCAATTATCAAAATTAATTTTCCACAAAATATCCTCATTATTTTTATTAATATTTTCAAAAATTATACATGGGTGTACTAATTCAATGAGCTCTTGATTTTATTAGGTATTCTTATATTCAAAATATATATCTATTTTTTATAAAATATCTCATGAATTTCAACACACAAAATTAAAAAATTATAATTTGCTTGGGCACAAAATTATTTCTTTAATTTCAAACACCGGGTTCATTGTTGGACATTTAATTGGGTTACTTGAGAGGCCCTTAGGAGAATTAAGATTGGACCTCCCAATTGGCCTTGAATTCTAACACTGAGCCCGATGCCATTCAACCCATCAATATTAATCTCAATTGACTATAGGATTAATGTTGCACTATCCATCTTAACCCATTTTACAATCATATGACTCATGGTCACTATTTCTGGTGTTTAATATTCTCTTGTTCATCAATTAATTAAGTCACTGAACGCTTTAATTAGTTTGACATCTTTATCCTTGAAGTAAGGACGACTCAACTTTATCATCGTACCGGGAATAAATTTCACGTGCACGATTTAGTATGAAGAAACGTATAAACCCACCAAGGGGACTTATCATGCAAGACTCTCCAAGCACACGTTTCTCTACATTAAATCTCAGCAACTATCATGTTCTCAATGGTGTCACCCAAGATACAAAGTATTGAGTCTCATTGACTCTCTACCCATAACAAATCAAAGCTCCACATACCGATTACTCGCTGTCCTATTTAAGGAATAGAGGTTTAGAAATAAATGACCACTGAGGCCTAATTCTTCATCCCATAAGTCAGTACGGAAAAATTACCTCTCTGTAGGTCCTCTTCAATGCATCATCATGCACTAGTGTAATCCCTTGGTCAAGATAAGCCAATCTGGGTCTACACATCAACTAATTACCAATGGGGTGTTCAAATCATATCTAGGTTGTGAAGCTAATAGTTGTTATCTATAGTGTAACTTCTACTATTATATTTGAACGAGTTGCAATAAATAAATAACATTCATATTATTTAAAGCAGAGGGATAAAAAAATTATTTCAGATTAAAACTCAAGATTCGATTTAGTTATACAATGTAAAAGTATACTTGCTAGTATAACCCTAACAACAGCATCATGGGCCTCAAGATGGTGAGGTCTAGTGATTGTCCACCTGCAATGCTTCTTCTACAAGTGAGCAAACTGATCCGCTTGATTGCGAAGAGATGTGAGAGTGAGCGTGTAGTAATAGCTCCTCAGAGAGTTATGGTTCACCTCACTTGAGCAGCTTCAGACATAAAAAAATAAAGAAAATATTAATTTTCCTCGGAGTGATAAAAGTTCAAATGGGACCTAAGTCTGATATTGCTATAACCCTCCAGGATAATTATTCGGCCCATGTTTCCCGAATAACTAGTAGCAGCTCGCCAATCACCCCCAATAAATACGAATTGACTTTTCTAAGTTTTTACTTTGTTGGGCACTCCTTCAACTAGTTTTAATTTTGGATGATCTTTAAAGTAGTACCAGTTTTCCCTCTCATTTGAGCACGTTAAGATGGTCATGGCATGACTGCTCTTTGAGGAGGTTATCTTGTTTTGATATCTCTTGAGGCCGAGGAGAGTTATCATGCCCCATAAGTTTCTCAATCCATTTGGGATTATCTGAATAATTGTGAGATTCACGTCCTAAAGAAACCCTTCTATCAACGAATGCAAAGGTAATGTTAACCCTGCCTTGAGGGTGTTCAAGTTGATGGGGGTCGATCAGCTCGCTCATCCTTGTTAAGGGCATAAAGATAAATGTCCAATGGAGTTTTGTACTCCTTCCTAATAGTGGGTAGATCATCCTCAGAAATCAAACTTTTTACCTCGCTGGCCATATACTTGCTCGGCACAAGTGTTATAAAAGGGCGAGCAGGTCTGGGAAACTGGGCCTAGTAGCGAGTAATATATCCCTCCCAAACTTCTTTGTAGATAACTGTTGGAATTTGTGCTCCTCGAAGAGAGCTTCGATTCGATATATTACTCGCCCAATTCCGATATTGGGTGAATGAGAAGAATTTTTAAGTTTGTTGTAACAAATGAGAAATGAAGGGAAAGGCTTAAAGTCTTGTCCCACATTGGAAAATTGTTGTTGAGGATGGGAAATAAAAAAATGAAGGGGAAGGCTAAGAGGCTTGTCCCACATTGGAAAATTGTTATTGAGGAAGTGGGTTTATAAGGAGAAACCCATCCTTAGCTTGCAAGAAAGTAATGGGGTTATGCTCCTCCACACTCTACGCGTGCGCGCAGGGGGGGTGAAGGGGTGCAAATCATGGCCGAATTTGGTCTAAAAATCTCGAACTTGTGTGCGGGCGCGTCTTGCGGACACGAATGTCGCAACGATTTGGTGGCGGCCTAACAAGCTAAGCTTTGCCTAAATTTTTATTTCCCGACTCAGCATGACCTGAGTCCGGATCAGCCTGACCTGATCCTGACCGGAGACCGGATCAGCCTGACCTGACATGAGTCCGGGTCATGCTGACCTGACTAAGTCATCCTGATCTTAGTCCGGATCAGCCTGCCCTGACCTAAGTCAGGGTCAGCCTGAGTCAGGATCAACTTGACCTGACTTAAGTCAGGGTCAGCCTGAGTCATCCTGAGGCGTTTTTTCAGGCCTGCTGAGATTTCAAAATCTCTACAGTTACAACATGTTTTGAAACTTAAAAAACCCATTTTAATGCAATTAATTCAGACGTTTTGTCGGTTACGGTCAAGACCAATTGTGGGTCTTTATGACCATACTCCAACAGTCATTTTTGAATACTATAAATAGTATTCTTATGTGTTGCAAGAAACACAAGAATATCAAAATATACAATATTTGAGTGGAAAAATATCCAGATACTTTCCGGCAACCTGCCACTTACTCTTGTCCTAATATTCCGCTAAATTTTTCGTTCTTACTCCGGTGATTTACAAACAATATCTCGGTTCGATTTAAGCAAGATATTGTGCTATATCATTGCTTTTTATCGTTGTATCCTGGGAAACAATTGTCCCATAAATTCACTAAGCACCTAGAGTGAGGGGCATATTTTGTTTTAAGGAAATCGTGTTCCTCACGAGCCTCGATTCTCCTTTTTTTTTTTTTCAGCCATCGTGCACTATATTCCTACAGTCTTAAAACAAAATAACCTTCAAGATAGCGGATACAAACTCGATTATGACGAATGATACTACCCCGGTGGCTCCTATTGCTCCAGCTTCCGCTTCCACATTCATCGGTTCGACGGTTCCTTCGGTGACGATTCCTGTTCACCACCACGATAAGCCGGAGAAGTTCACGGGAATGAACTTCAAAAGGTGGCAACAAAAAATGTTATTTTATTTAACCACACTGAATCTGGCGAGATTCTTAAGGGAAGATCCTCCCACTCTTCCCGCTGAACCCGATGAGCAATCCGTGCATGCCCAAGAAGCATGAAATCACTTGGACTTTCTGTCCAAGAATTATATTCTCAACAGCCTCTCGGACGCTCTTTACAACGTTTACATTGGAATAAAGACGGCAAAAGAGTTGTGGGAAACTCTTGAGAAAAAATATAAGACCGAGGACGCCGGAACAAAAAATTTCCTCGTAAGTAAGTTTCTTGATTTTAAAATGGTGGATACTAAACCTGTTGTTAGCCAAGTGCAGGAGCTACAAGTTATTATTTCCGATATCCATGCGGAAGGGATGATAATAAGCGAGTCGTTCCAAGTGGCCGCTATAATAGACAAATTGCCAACCGGATGGAAGGACTTCAAGAACTACCTCACCCACAAAAGAAAGGAGATGACCGTGGAGGAGCTTGTTGTTCGTGTTCGTATTGAAGAGGACAACAAGATATCAAGCAAAAAATATGGTGCCTCTGAGCCAAAAGCCAATGTTGTTGAACAAGGCCAAGGCTCGAGGACCAACCCCAAAAATAATGGGAAGAAAAAAAAAATCCTTAGACCAAGAATTTGGGTCCGAAGAAGAATGAGTTCAAAAAGAAATTTACCGGGACTTGCTACAATTGCGAGAAGCCCGGTCACAAGGCGGCTCAATGTAGAAAGCCGAAGAAAGACCAAGCGAATATGGTCAACCAAGATGAGAGACATTTCTCGGCCATTGTGTCCGAGGTAAATATGGTGGGCCCAAACCCACGTGAATGGTGGCTCGATACGGGTGTAACCCGTCATATTTGCTCTTCCAAGGAATTATTTAATTCCCTTGATGAAAGTGTTCATGAAGAGAACCTATACATGGGCAATTCGGTGACTTCTGATGTCAAAGGAAAAGGGAAGGTAGTGCTGAAATTTACCTCCGATAAGGAATTGACTTTGAACAATGTTTTGTATTTACCGGAAATTCGTAAGAATTTGGTGTCCGGGTCTTTGTTGAATAAACATGGGTTCAAAATTGTAATAGGGACAAATAAAGTTATTTTATCCAAGAATGGAGTGTATGTCGGAAAGGGCTATGAGTGTGATGGCCTTTTCAAACTCAATGTAATGACAATTAAGAAAATTATGAATAAAAATGCTTCATCTTCCTCTTACTTGATTGAGTCGTCTATTACGTGGCATGGTCGTTTAGGACATGTCAATTTTAATTCATTAAGAAAATTATTGAATTTAAATAGTATACCTACACTCCAAATTGATACAAATCATAAGTGTGAGATTTGTGTAGAAGCGAAAATGACTCGTTCATCTTTCCGAACTATTGAAAGAAATAGTGAACCACTTGAATTAATTCACACGGATGTATGCGATTTAAAAAGTGTACAAACACGTGGTGGAAATAAATATTTCATCACTTTTGTAGATGATTGCACAAAATTTTGTTTTGTGCATCTTCTAAAAAGTAAAGACGAAGCTTTTGACAAGTTCGTGCTTTATAAAAATGAGGTTGAAAATCAACTCAATAGGAAAATTAAAATGCTGAGAAGTGATAGAGGAGGTGAGTATGAGTTTCCATTTGCCGAATTTTGTGCACAACATGTAATTAAGCATGAAACTACCACACCTTATTCACCTCAACAAAATGGTGTCGCGGAACGAAAAAATAGAACATTGAAAGAAATGATGAATGCAATGTTACTAGATTCCGGACTTCCTAAAAATATGTGGGGTGAAGCGGTGTTGACGACAAATTATCTTTTAAATAAGATACCACGTAAGAAAGTTGATAAAAGTCCATATGAATTATGACATGGTCGAGTACCATCTTATAAATATTTAAAAGTGTGGGGGTGTCTTGCTAAGGTTGCAATTCCACCACCTAAGAAAGTAAAAATAGGTCCTAAAACTATTGATTGTGTATTTATTGGATATGCACATAATAGTAGTGTTTATCGGTTTCTTGTGTATGAATCCCAAATTGATTATATACATAAGAATACTATCATGGAATCGAGAAATGCCTTATTTTTTAGCATATATTTCCATGCAAAATAAATGAAGAGGCTAGTACTTCTAAAGTACATGCAAACCCTAGCCATGCAAACCCTAGTTTTGCAAACTGTACAATTAATGAATTTGTAGATGACGAAGAGGTTGAACCAAGACGTAGTAAAAGCACGAGTAGAAAAATCCTTTGGTCCGGATTTTCTAACTTACATGCTCGAAAGTGAACCTCAAAGCTTTAAAGAAGCCGTGAACTCTTCCGAAGGTCCTCTTTGGAAAGAAGCAATTCAAAGTGAAGTAAATTCTAATTTGCAAAATCACACGTGGGAACTAGTGGATCTCCCTCCGGGAAGTAAACCATTAGGGTACAAGTGGATTTTCAAAAGGAAAATGAAAGTGGACGGGACCATTGATAAATACAAGGCAAGACTTGTGATAAAAGGTTATAGACAAAAAGAAGGTCTTGACTACTTTGATACGTACTCTCCCGTAACGAGAATTACATCGATATTCATAGCAATTGCTGCTTTGAGAAATCTTGAAATACATCAAATGGATGTAAAAATCACCTTTCTAAATGGTGATTTAGATGAGGAGATTTACATGGAACAACCCGAGGGTTTCTTAGCTCCGGGACAAGAAAACAAGGTGTGCAAATTAGTAAAATCACTATATGGTTTGAAACAAGCACCAAAACAATGGCATGAGAAATTTGATAATGCCATGTTAGAACATGGATTTCAAATTAATGAATGTGACAAATGTGTATATAAAAGTCACGGAAAATGGTTACATAATCATGTGTCTTTATGTAGATAACATATTAATCATTGGAAGTAATGATAAAATGGTGAAGTCCATAAAGAATATGTTAAATTCCAAATTTGACATGAAAGATATGGGACTAGCTGATGTTATACTTGGAATTAAAATTCATAAAATATTAGATGGAATTATCTTGAGTCAAACTCATTATGTGGATAAAATTCTAGAGAAGTTTAGCAAAAACGATACGGGTTTTGCTAGAACTCCAATAGATCCTAGCCAACATCTAGCTAAAAATAAAGGCGAAGGTGTGAGTCAAGTAGAGTACTCAAGAATAATAGGCAGTCTAATGTACTTAACCAGTTGTACAAGACCGGACTTGGCCTACGCCGTAAACAAGTTAAGTAGATACACTAGTAATCCGGGTGAATGTCATTGGAGAGCTATTGTAAGAGTACTTAGATACTTGAGGCATAAGCGAGAATATGGGCTACATTATACTAGATATCCGGCTGTAATTGAAGGTTATTGCGATGCTAATTGGATAACGGACACAAAGGACTCAAAATCTACAAATGGATACGTCTTCTGTTGGTCCCAAATAGACAAAGACAGGTGTATGGGGGGGGGGGAATACACCTGTAAGTACAGATTTTTCAAAAGATCAGTTTACAGTAGAATTTCTTAAAAGCACAAGCCACTTATAAAATATCAGTAGACTTGAAGGTCGCCTGACAAGTAGCCTGAGAATTTGATCAGTTTGAGTTGTGCAGCGGATTATTTATAAAACACTTGAAGTAATTAACTCACACAAAGCACATGAGACACAGGGATTTATAGTGGTTCGGAGTTAAACTCTCCTACATCCACTTTTCCTGGTTTAACAGGAGAATTCCTTAACCACAGGAATTCCTTGTTTTAGAGTGCCAAGGTGCACTGATCAAGAACAGCTCCTCTTAATCTCTAGGATTGTCACTGAGTCCTAGTCCTCTCAGATTTCAGACTGAGACACTTCTCAGCTTACTTTCTTACCACTCACAACCTTGAACCTAACTTGGTTTAAAGGTTTGAGTTTTCCAACTAAGGTTGAGATAACCCTTTACAATTATGGACAGTATCTAGATTGGGTTATCTCAGTAGGCTTCTAAGATATTACAGTGTAAGCCTAAATACAAGAATAAGTTCTAAGCAGTGTAAGCACTTGGGAAACTAGAGTGATTTCGAGTGCTTGAGTGTATGAGCTTTTCAGATTATCAGTTGAGCTTGTTAGTTTCCCGTTCTTGGCCTCTTCTTCAACTCTTGTATTTATAGACTTAAATTTGAAAGACTATCCGTTGGAGAGATAGTTTCAAATTTAGGCTATTTTGGTGTACCAGCGTTCTTCTAGATTTTCTTCAGATTTTGGATGGTCAAATCTGTGAAAATGTAGCAGTCCAACGTTCTAAAGATCTTCTTCAGATTTTTGGGTGGTAAGCTCTCAAGCATTAATGGTTGATAGCTCATTAAATGCATGCTTAGAGTTAATGCAGCCGCCTTTGAAAACTGTGCCATCCTAGGTTGTTGGTTGCTTCTGAACTTGGTACTGACAGGTCAGTCTTTGAGTCAGGTTCGTACATAGGTGGCAGCTTCTCATTGGTCTATCTTAAATGTTCCTCAGTCCAGTCCTAACGGTTGTATTGAAGTCCTCTATCTTTTCATCAGGTGACTTGGAACATTCTTTTTGCTGCATTTAACACTTCATTTATGTGTTGGCTGCTTCCTTCTTAAATGCAGAAGGCATTTAATGTATCAGGTTACTTGTCTTCAGGGGAGTCCTTTCAGGCTATTTGGACTTAGTCTTCTGGGGTGCACTCTTCAGATAGTGGGTGTCCCTAATTCTTCATCAGGCTAGTCTAAGATACATTAGGCTAGTTTCTATATATAAGACTAGTTTTCAACACAGTGGCCTGTTAGTTTACAAACTTATTTTCTATGTTTTTATCTTAGCCTCTTAACACTTTGGGCTAGATTTCTAAGACTTTAGAGATACATTAATACATCAGGGGAGTCTTTGGGATTTTATCAAAACATTTTACAAGTCATTTCCCAACAATTTCCCCCTTTTTGATAAGATCAAAGACTTATCCTGACTAGCCTATATCAGAAGACTTTTACTTAGCAAAATTTGATTTTCAGAAGTTCCCCCTGAATAGGTACCTGCAGGTTAGTTAAACAGTTTATAGTAAAGTGCATAGGCCTAGCAGATAATGAGATATTATCTTGGGCTCAACAAGATAGAAATTTCATTGATCAGAGACTTGATTACAGTTTACAAAGTTCTATTGCAATCATTAGACTATCCTGCCCAAACAAAATAAACCAAA